>JAMXBD010003672.1:0-108108 GCA_024138025.1 Combretum micranthum | reverse complement strand
GAAAATAATGTAAATTTTTTAAAAAGTTTTAAGAAAAGTTATGGAAAGCATTCCCAATTTCTTATGATTTAAGAATATTGAAATTTAAATAATTAATGATTGTTTAAAAATTTGAATTATTACTTTTTAAGATAAAATTCTATAAAAATAACAAGGATGAAATTAAAATATATATGCAAATAAATGAAAATGAGATTCAAGTAAGCAATAATAACAATCAAAGTTATAAAATAAAATATTTCGGATTATTAAATAAATGAATGATGAGTAAATAAATAATTATAAAAGATTGGTGCTAAATCTACATAACTTAAATTTTAAGATGTTTTGTGAAAATAAAAATAATATAAGAAACCCCAAATCAATATAATAAGAAAGAATAACACAACAAGAAATATCAAACAAATTGGATAATGAATACATAAATATGATATATTAATCCAATAAATAATAGATTATTAAATAGTTCAAAATTACAATGGAAGTGAAAACAGTATTATATTTTAATATAAATTAATTAAAATAAAATAATGAAAGTGTGAGTAAAAGAGTAAAATCATAAAACGATTGAAAACTTTCGAATTATAAAAACTAAAGTTAATATAATGTTAACTACCAGTAGATAATTAATCTCAATGTTGTTTAGAGTATAATTTAATAACTAAGTTTAGATAGTTTAGTTATAAGTAATTTGAATTATAGGTTATAAATGGATAGATTGATATAATCAATTAATAAAATAGACTTAATTGAAATTGAGATTTTTAAATACTCTTTTTCAACCTTCTATTTATTTCAATTATCCATTTCATGAATCAAATTTCTTAAATTTTTTTAGTTATCAAATGTAAACTCTATTTTTTCAAAATTACTTAATTACTTTGATTATTTTCTCATCAAGTCAAATTTCACTATTTTATCAACCAATTTTAATTTGATTATCCATTTCTCTTGATCTACAGATGATCTAAAAGTTTCTTAAGCTCGATAATTAGATATCTAAAATACTCAAATGTAGTCTCTATAATTTAAATTCTATACTTTCTATTTTCATGAATTTTGTGATTACCTACTTATTTAAAAATATCAGTTTCTAAGCCCAAACTCAATTAAATATCAAGTTTTATAAAAATTAAATTTCTAAACTTGGTATGTAAGTCAAGTTATTAATTTTACTTATTTATATTATAAAATCTTCTCTTAATTATTTTTAATGCTTAAGACAGTGATCTAAAAGGTTTAAATCAAGGCCCTTATTTATAAATATCCCCAATTAATGTTGGCATTATCCTAATTATTCCTTTTCGACATCCTTAATCTATCATTTATCTTCTCTTCTTTCTTTCTTTATCTTTCCCTTTACGTTTCTTTTCTCATTCTCTATTTCTCTTCTCCTTTAATTCAAATTCTAACTCAAAGTCTCAATTTCAAAGGAGACTAAAGAGAAATGAGGACAGTAAACAAGATAAAGATGAGAGAGACTAAGTAGGTGGAAGCTTCATCAAACAAGAAGAAGAAGAAGTAGCAGTAGTGGTAATGAAGAAATGAGAATTGAAATTCATCAAACATGTAAGTATGATGTTGTTCTTGTTTTTATTTGTTGTGATTGCTGTTATATGATAATTTAATGTTAGTTATGAGTAAAGCTTAAGAAGAAACTTGTAAACTTTTGACATATGAGTGTATGCCAAAACTAAGCATGTTTAGGCTTGAATGGATCAAAGGAGTTAATGGAATGATTTGATGAAATGAAAAATAGAAATGTGTATAGAAGTGTTATAAGCTGTGTTACTGAGTTGATAAGGTGTTGAGAATGGTGTTTGATGGATAAAACATGTAGAAAAGTAACTTAAAGAAGAAGAAGAAAAACAAAGGACACGTTTCTCGGTTGACACTCCCCTCGTCTGGGGATGGTGGCAAGGCCGTAGCAACTACGATGTTCGTTGCTGTTTCACCAGATGGGCGTGGCAAGGGGCGTGGTGGCCTTGGGCCCCTTGCAAATTTTACACCCTCCTTGATATGTAGGTATGATGAGTCATTTTATGCATGACCTATGGTAGAAACAAATTAGAAGCATATATGGATGCTAATTAAGCAAGATCTTTAGTGAATAGAATATCTACTACAGGTTGTTGTGTGCTTCTTAGAGAAAGTTTAATTGCTTGGAGAGGTATGGGATAAGTAGTTGTAGCAAATTCCAGTGCAGAGGCTTAATTTAGAGTAATGGCTCAAGTTTGTGAACTTTTATGGTGGAGAATAAACAATAAAACTATATTGTGATAACAAGTCGACAATTAGTATGACTCACAACTCCATCCAACATGAACGAATCAAACATATAAAGTTGGATATACATTTTACAAAGGAGAAACTTGACATTATATTAATAACTACAACATATGTATCTTCCAATAATCAACTGGAAGATGTTTTGACTGAAGGATTATCACTTGCAAGGTATCATGAGTTGATTGGCAAGCTGATAATGAAAAACATCCACTCCCTAGCTTAAGGGAGAGTATAAGAATATCCTAGAATTGATTCCTATGTAAGTTATAAATTATTTTAATATTTATAGTAATAAGTTATTAATTTTACTTATTTATATTATAAAATCTTCTTCTAATTACTTAATTAAACATGGAGGAAGAGAAAGAAAGCTAGAAATAAGTTAACTCTCTCCATTTGATTGTCAAGTCATCTTTTTTTATCCATTCCTTCTAAGCTATTATAGCTGTTAATATTTTTAGATAGCTATTGCAAGCCATTAATTTTATTCCTTTTTATTATCCATGAACTAACTTGCTACATATAACTTATATAATCTAACATGATCTATGCATGCTTAAGTCTTATGGAGTAATATAATCTTTCAAGTATGATAATTCCTGCCTCTGTTTATGTTGCCCCAAATCAATATTTTGCTCAAGTTGACTAGATATATCATTTGGCTCCTTGTTTGAAAAATGTTATCCTCAAGTAAAAAAGTCATGATAATCTCTAAAATACTCTTTCAAGTCAATCCCGTGTAGTATCTTTTGGTAGTAGAGTTTCCCACTGAACCAGAACTTAAGGAACGGTACACCATTATTTGGTATTTGTCTCGAACTCAAAATTGACAATGGCCTAATCAAATGATGATTATTAGTTGAATCTCATGGTAAAATCACATTATCTCCGTTATCCCCATTCACCTTCTTCAACTAAGAAATATGAAAAATTGGTGAATACGAAACCGTTGAGGCAACTCCGATTGATAAGCGACTAGACCAATGGAAACCAAAACTTTGAAAGCCCATAATATTTTATAGCTAAATCATAGAAAATTTTTAAGTTAGGAAAGTTTGTCTATATGGTCGAAACTTAATATAAGCCAAATGCCTTACTTGTAATGTCTTATTAACTCAAAGGTTAATGTCAAATTTGATACCTCAATTTTACCTTAAAATTTAATTAGGTACTTAGGCTATTTTTGGTACCTCGTTAACAATGTTAATAACGCTTCTAATATAGATGTACAGACCAATCACGACATATGTGGTATCTTTATATTTTTTATTTATAATTTTTTAATATGACATTATTATTTAATATTTATAATTTTGTCATAATTTATTTTATTTTATTTTATTATAATCAATATTATTGTCTTATCTTTAAGCATTTCACTTATTAAAAATTTTCAACGTTTCTTTTGGACTTGATGATACATGGAAGATTCAATTTCAATATTTTACCAATGTGGGACAAAGTTGTTCAAAAGCGAAAGAGATAGAATAGGCAAAATTGATAAGCCAAGTTCGACAAATCCTAATCCTGGTAAAACTAATAAGTTTAAGAACGTGACTTTGAGCTTCGGAATTATGACGACTCCACTGGAACTAAAATAACAAGACAGAGTTTCGACAGTGACTCCGAACTCCAAAAGGTTAATAATGCCATGACTTGAACTTCGAAATTTCGACGATACCACTAGAACATATTTCGATGATGCCATTAAGTACACCATCGTCCTCTTCGATATCCTCGATCCTTCATACCATCTCTATTATGTTCATTACCAAACAACGGTATTTGATTCTTAAGGAATTAGAATCCGATTCTCAATAGAACAGCTCTATTTCAAGAGTATAAAAATAGAGTAACCACTAACAACCTAAACTCAAAAATTGATTGAGCTAAAGAGAGAGAGTACGAGCTACAGAGAGAAAGAGTTGGTCTTGGTTCACACGATGAGAACAGGTCTTATGTGTCAAAAATTGTGTTTTGTTCTGTGTTGACAAAGGTTAATGTAGTTTGTGCTGCTCGGTTGTTTCAGTTTATGGTTTCGATGGTTTTCGTTGCTAGCGGCTCGATTTTAAAGAAGATGGATTTGAATGTTCTTGGTGAAGGAAGTGATGTCTTTGTGCCAATGCTTAGTGAAGGTCAGCAATGGAAATCACCTAGGCTTAACTTTCGATCTCCATTGTTATTAAAGCAGCTGATCATATGAGAACCTTGTCAGCTGAAAGATGGAGAAAAGGAAAGACCAACGTGACAGTGAATGTTTTTTATTATTTCATGCTATGTTTCACACGTAAAGGACAGAACATTGGCATTTGCATTATTGTCCCACTGTGACTCTTAAGAGAACCTTATGAACTCATGTGATGGCCATAATTACACCATCCAATGATGAAAATTCACTAAAATAAAAACCAACCATTTTTACTTTTGACTGGTCATCGCCAATTCTTGTCCCGATTTGGAAGTTCTTTACCTCTGTTGTCTCACAGATTGTACCGATGATGGGATTTTAGAGATTGGCGGCACCTACATGAAGCTGAGGAAGTTGCATATTGATTCTTGGAGCCAGTTTGGAGGGAGAAGTATTGGAGATGAAGGGGTTACGATCCTAGGTTCGAGATGCTCTCAGCTTTAGGAAGTGGTGCTTATGGTGGACACAACATGAGGATTCCTTCCTTGAATGTGATGGCGTCCAATTGCCCTCGTCTAGAGAGATGGCACTGTGTGACATAGAGACGATGGTGGATTCTGACCTTGTGATGATCGCGCACAAATTCTCAGCATTAAAGAAACTGTGTATAACATAGACTTCCATATATCTTGTCCCGCATGGAAAACTATTTGTAAAAAGACTTCTATATAACATAAAATTTAGAGCCGAGAGGCGTTTAGATGGATTGGAGACTGAATTGAATATCTTCTTAAAAAAATATAATATTGATTACCCAAAAATAAAACTAATTACAATGAAAATGAAGATTTTGCCATGTAATATGAAAATCTAATTAAAATATGCCAAATTACATTTGTCATAGTTATTAGTTTATATGTCCACGTTATTAATACTATTAGAGAGGTATCAAAAATAGCTATGTAAAGTTCGTTCAGCTATTAAAAAAACTTTTGAAAGTTCAAGTGCTTAATTGAATTTTCGGGCAAAGTTTATGTACCAAATTTGATATTAACCTTTAACTCAATGTTGATTTAAACCAAATTCTTTATCTTAAGTCGAGCTTGAGACAAAGTATATTTTACTTGTTTCAAAAGAATATCTCTAAATTGCAACAACTTCAATCAAAGAAGAACCCCTAGTATTGTTAGTTATCTTGGGTAGTTCTCTGCATACAAGACTTCAAAGGGAGTCAGCTCTGCACTATAATGATAACTAGTGTTAAAAGCAAAATTTTGCCCAAAGGTAAATACTTATGTTATTTCAAATGGCAATCCATAATAAAAGCTCATAAGCATTGTTTTAGACATCTATTAAAAACTTCCAATTGACCATCTGTTTGGAGATGATATGTTGAACTCATCTTCAATCATATGGCATTAAGATGAAATAAATCATTCCAAAAATGACTAGCTAAAACCTTATCTATATCTGAAATGATAAAAGTCATATGTTTGATATAATTAGATATAAGTCAAACAATCAAATATTTCCAATGTTCCAGAGATACTAAACACACCACAGAAGTACTCACGACTCCCGCTAAAAAATTAGGGGGAACAAAAGGGGTCCAATTAAGCATGGCGTGGTTTGACAAGCTTTCAACACTTATCAAAAAAGAAAAAGGAAAAAAGTAGTCTAATCCAACTTACTCTTTACTTCAAACCATCAATAGACAAAGTTCATTGCAACACTTTATGAGGACTCTATTATCCTGCAAAATTCTTTGCAACTTCATCCTAACTTCAAATTAATAGTCTAGCCTTAGAGCTCCCCATTAATTACCCAACAAGTCATATCATGCATTCCATAGAGGCTTAAATGCCTAATCTATTGTATCATCCCAAAGTTGTAGTTAGGCTCGTAACCTAATCCAAGCATGCCACTCTTTGAAGTAAGTAGCCATGCGACAATCATCAAATAATTATGTTGAGTTTAAGTATTAGTAAGTTTACTAATTATATTAACAAGTAACACACATTTATTATGTACTTGATGACTATTTCCAAAACCTTTCTCCTTTCCTAAAGCTCAACTGATAATAGTTGTTCATGGATTTAAATACAATCATATTAGGAAAATGTCTCAAGTAATCTAAGTGATGTATTCTTTGTTCCTACTAGGGGTGGGCAAAAAAACCAGTCGAACCAAACCAACCAATCCGTAATCGAACCAATCCAAACTGAAAATATGGTTTTTTTTAATGGTTTGGTTTGAAAATTTTCCAATCCAAACTAATCCGTAAATTTATGGTTTGGTTTGGAAGGTAACCAAACTAATCCGTAAAATCGAACCAAACCGTTTTAGAAAAATATAATAATATTTTACTATATGTTTATATGATTTCATTTGATATTTATTAATTGGTGAATATTGATTAAAATCAACTTGTTCAATTTTATTTTTTTTAAGCTCATGAATTAAATTTTTTGTTTATGATGAACTATTGCTTTTTTCGATAACTTTTAACTTTGCAAAATATTAAATTTATTTATTCAGTTATAAACTCTCATCATGTATTAATTGTTTAATATATTTTGTTAGCGGATCATTTTATTCATTGATGAATTTTGTTGATAGATTATTTTTTATTTTAGCTAAATTATTGGTAGATAATTAACATGATGGTTTTATTAAAAATTATAAATTATGACTTACTATGCAGTGGTTAGTAAATGTATTTTATTGGTGGATAATTGATTTTATAGAAAACTATAGATTAGAAGTATGATGAATTTATAAAGTATTTTGTCATGGTTTATAATATAAACTTTGTAAAATGATATAAATATTTAAGTATCTACACAAGTGTAAAAAAACTAGAAAAAAAAATTTAGTTAGAAATTTGATTTAAACTGTAATCCAAACCGAACCAAACCTTTATTTAATGGTTAAAAAAAAATTTAATTCGAACCAAACTGTTACTTAATGATTTGGTTTGGGATGAAAAAAAAAGCAAAACGTAAATTATGGTTTGGTTTTCGAAAAAACCAAACCAAACCGATCCGATGCCATCCCTAGTTCTTCCTATTTAAAATACTCGAGTTAAGGTTCATATGTTTTCGGATCCTAAGTTAAAACTTAACTCATTTGGATGACATTGAGCTTCCGTTATAGATAAACAATATTTCCTAAAGTACCATGCCAACAATATTTAATCGAGTTGTCTAATTAATTATACATGTTAAGATTGGTTTTAGGTTTAGGTTAATCAAATTTCAATGGGTTGTCTTTGTGGGTTTTAGTTTTTGACTTTCCAAAAATAAATTACCATAGTCTATTAATCACTTTATACTACTTAGTATCATATTCCAATTATCATACTAATAAACATGAAAGGCTTTATTTGGTTATATTTTGAATTATTAGAGAAGTTGTACTCAACATGGTTGTGCAAAAAGGTCGTGTTCCCAGCTCCATAAGAATTCAGACCATGTTGAGAGGTTATGTTACTCCAGGATTTAGCATGGATGGAAACACAACTCATAATGAGAGTCGTGTATAGGTTAATAACTTTAGAAGGTTTAAGCATGACCATGCTAAGAGGTCTTTTGGGGGTCAATAGCTAAACACGGGCAAACACATGGATTGTGTGAAGAGGTTGTGTTAGCTTAGATTTTTGCTATAGCTTTAATATGGCTTATGTTTAAGGGAATGGAAATTTTACGTAAATTTATAATTGCTAAGGGACTAAAAGTCAAGCATAAGTCATGTTTAGAAATTCTACTTATTAACAAATTTATAGGAAATTATTTCATTAAGAAGGTAGTTTGGATGCATAATCTATCAATGTAATTCCCAAGTCTCTCAAACATACGTCTAATCACAAATAATTAAATTTTCCCAATCTAACACATAGTATTCAATTAGATTCTCAATTCTCCGAATTCACTAATTCCTTACTAGGGATTAAAGTTCATATAATGTGTTATAGTTTTACATTGGTCCCCTTTAACTTAAATCATTATGGGTTAATGTTGAATTTAGCACCTGAACTTTGTTGAAAAATTCAATTAGGTATCTAACCTTTCAAAAGTTTAAACAATCTAATTGAACTTTTCGAGGCTATTTTTTATACCTCACTTAATTCCATTAAGTCTATTTGCACATGTGGAATCTTCGCCCAATAAGTATGCGATACATAATTTCACTTAAAAAAAACAGAGAGAGGGGAAAAAACCTAAAAACAAAAAGAAAAAATAAAGGGAAAAAAAAACCTCTCTCCCTTCTACCTTCTTAATTTCTCCCTCTCTCTACTCGATCGCACCTCGTTCTTTCTCATCTCACACACTCTCATTACAACCCATTGCTCCTTACCTCTCACTTCCTTTCTTTCAACCCCAAAACAATAACCTAAACACACCACTCTCTCAACACCAACCACCATGAATACTACCAAAGCCAAACCCCCAACACCATAAAAAACTACCCCCACTAACTCCATTGAAACTTCCACATTGACACCAATACACAAGAACACCACACCATAACCATTACGAACAATAAGAAAGAAGGTCGGAAGCTAAAGGTAAAGGATAGGGCGCATAGGAGAGAGAGGGTCGAGACCCCTCTTATCTATATATCATTATTGGAATTGATAAGTTAAAGATCTAGGTGTTTTGATGGTTATTATGCGTGTAGATGTTTTGCGATTCGATGGTGGTGGTGCATGGTGGAGTCTGTTTGGGTTGCAGCGTGGGAGTTGTAAACACCTTGATTTACAACAACCTGAATATGATAATCACTAAGAATATAAAGAAAAAAACTTTAAGAAAGTCGCAAATATTAGTCCTGATTTTTTGCAATTTAAAAATATTAAAATATGAAATTAAAACATAAATAATTTTGAACTCATTTATAGTTTAAATTTTGATTAAGAGTTTATCGAACTAGTGAAAAATACCAACGATAAGATTACTGGTCGTGAGATAATTACTCAATAAATACAAACATATGACTCTAGATATTAAGCGTAGAATGAAGAGATAAGTTTTTAGAGTCTATTAATTAGTAAATGATAGCTTAGAGATAAATTGCTATGATTGAAATATACGTGATAGGATCAGTAACTGATCAAAATCTACAAATCAAAAGCTTAAATAAAAATTTTGATTTCATAAACATGAATATAAAATATTCCGAGCTTATATAGCCTAAAACTTTAATTTGGCTTATTGGGTTTGAAAACTCTAAAATCCTAAAAATACTTAATCGCATATATTTAAAATTTTAATTTCCAACCCAAAAGTGTTCTACAAATAGTTTAGAAGCCTTAGATTTAATTTTAGAGATATTGCCTTGAAATAACGAAAACAATTAATGTGTATTGTTTAATATATAACACCAAAAGATAGTAGTTATACATAATTATAAAGTCTAATAGATCCTAAATGATATTATAGAGACAAAACATAAGTAAAAAATGAACTTTTATAATGTCACATGATAAATCAATAGCTAAAGAAATTGCTAAATCAATATTTCAATATTATAATCATGAAATAAATAAATAAATCAATAACTAAAGAAATTGCTAGAATCAATATTTCAATATTATAATAATGAAATAAAAACGATATTAAGGATATAATAGATAAATTTTAATTTTAGACTTTAAGGCCTTAAATCTTCAATCGCATAAATTCAAAACTTAATAATAATTAATCTTAATATTATTTAATGCATTAGATCAAAACTTAATTTTACTTGATCATGTAAGTTTAAAGTTTAATATATTAACTTATAGTGATAAATAAAATATTGTACGGAACTTAGAGACCAAGTTTTGATTTTACAATATTATGACTCATAAAATAACTGACAAATTATCCTTCTTCAATGAGAATACCATCTTCATCAGTTTTGTCTTTAGCTAATCAAGTAAATTTGAAGAATTTTACCCTATCATATGCTTGTTGTCGTGAGTTGCAAGAGATAAGGCATCATTGCTTTAGTTAACTAAGGTTAAAAGAAATAGTAAGGAAATTTTCAAGAAACACACATTAATGACTAGAACTTACCTTCCTTTGCAATCTTATCCCTTAGCCATCTAGGAAATATACATCATCATGAAAAAACTTAAATGTAAATCCCATCAAGTCAATTGCCGGCAATTTTCCTTGAATTACCTTCAAATTGCCATCCATTATCCCATCATCATGACCGTCTCTCTTTTTCTTAAACTCAAAATGCGCGCTATTTTCTTTATACTACTCTAGCTAAGCTTTAGGAGAAAGAAAATTTAGAAATTATCCATAATCAAAGCTTTTAGATAGTTATCTACTCAAAGGATCAACTTCAAAGGTAAGAAAATTCCTCTAAACATCTTCATTACTTAGATTACTTAAGGTTTTGAGCTTGATCATCTCCTTATTTCTTATAGAGGTCATGGTTTAAACCCGGAGGTAGATCCAATATCTATCATTTACAAAATCAAGATAAGATAAATAAAAGACTAAACTAAAATTTTAGTTTAAGTACTATAGAGTTTCGCTTAATGATAGAAAATAGATTTTTTAGTTTGGTTTTCACTTTAAAACTCATAATAATTATAGTATGATGTGAATCTGTGAAGAAAAGCCAAAAATAAAAGGAAGGAATCATACTAAATTAGCCTATATGTTCGGCTACTATAAAGAAAAAATTTCATATATATATATATATATCAATTATTTTGACATCATCTTGATATATAAAGTTGTACGAGCTTAAAGATAGAAAATCAAAGTGAAAACCTTAGAAAATATACCTAAGAGTTTTAGCCATAAGGGAATATAGAGGAAATATTTGACTTATTTAAGTAAATGATTTGTATATAGTCTAATGAGACATTAATTAGTTGATCATATTTTAAAATTAAATATATGGATTAAAAATATATAAAAATGGCGAAACAATGAGAAATCACGTTTACATAACCCTCAGCATGGCTATGCAGGTACACATGTACTATATAGAATGCTTTTGATCACGTTCTAGTTTCTACATAAGCATTATGCATATCTTGTGCAGCTTATTGTGCACTTTAAAATTGTTTACTGATTGAATTTCATTTTTTATACCTGCATTTTGCACAGCTTATGCAATCACTTGTGCATTTTAAAATCTGTTACTGGTTTATTTAACATCCTCAATAGTAGTCTACACAGCTTGTGCAAAAAGGTCAAGTAAGTTATGAATTTTCATTTACCCAATTCTTCATCAAAACCTCTCTTAACTCATTTAAATGTCTTCGTAAAACTTTTTATCTTCTTTTATTCACAAAATTAACATTTTAACCAAATATTATTTTTATGGTTAATATATAGATTAAAGATAATCATTTGATAAATAATTACTAGATAAATTGAGGATATATGTATGTATGTATGCATGGATAAAAGTTTAAACTTATAATAATAATAATAATAATTCTGTGAAGAACACACCAGCATCAATACGACAATTTTAGTATTAAAATAGGATACCACATGTTTTCTATGATAAAACTCATATTACACTAAATAATATAAGCATATTATATGATCTATGAAGCTAAATTGATCATTTAAGTAAATTATAAACGTGTATCTTAATTTAGAGAAGTCTGGACTCTATTAAGCATATGCATGATATAGGATGAATTCAAGTAATTTAATTCACAAACAATATGTTTTCATAAGTATAAATGAGATTGGGAAACAAACCAACTTAGAAAACCCTAAATCATAACTTTAAACGTTTCAACCTTATGGAGTAATTAATGGAAATATATGCTTAAATTGATGAATGATATATATATATATATATATAGACTAATGGGGACTTAAGTGAATTAATCATATCAGCAAACTCAAGATACACACACAAATATATATATATATATATATATATGCCAGGGCATACTTAGAAAAATAAGGTCTCAATATCAAAGATAATACAATTCAAGTAATTGTTAGATAATATGATAGTTTGACTTAAAATTAAGTGAATAAACTTAAGAAATGATCATGTATGTATTTTTATTGCTCACAAGACATTTAAAGGATTAATGTTCCAAGATTTTAGTCTATATGATCCAAGTAGTTATTGAATAACATACTGATTTAACTTTGAATTAAGTGACTAGATTGAATAACCCCTCATGTAAACCAAGTTATAGATCTCGGCTTATGTAAAATCATAGGGCTTTAAAGGTATATTGATATGAACTTGAAGAGTATTGAGTAGTATCATCACATTAGTTAATGATATAAACTTAGATTCAAGATAAGTACAAGTTTTGGCTATGTAGGGATAACTAGGTAAGGATTATGTTTAAAATTTGATGCTAGATACATTAAACAAGGAGTTAAACTTAAAATTATGAATATAGAAGCAAAACTTGTGGCTTTGGTACTTTGATATATGCCCCAATCCCCTTAGATTAATTAAAAGAAAGCTTATAAATTGAATAATTTGAGATGATCATTAGAAATATATATGAAATAGGACACTTAAGCACCAGTAGAACCTATTACAAAGCTATATGTATAGTAATGAGTAACTATTATTTCATTTCATAGGAGATATCGAATTCGAGTTCTCAAACCTCAGGTATTTCCAATTGTCACATCAACTAAACAATAATGCTCAGGTGAGGGAGTTCTAATGATCTACTATCTGCTTATGCTTGCTATTGCTTGATGTTGTGTTGATTGTATTACTTGTTTGTTGAATGAATGGTTGTTGTGAGTGACATCATCTGCATGAACATTGAAACAAATTGATAACTTTAAATACTCGTCTAAATTAAATGGATATACCCGTCACATGTGATTAAAACCCTTGTAGAAAATGCCCTAGATTTGTAATTGAAAGTATTTTCGAAATGTATCTCTACAGAAACATGACCTGAAGAATCTTAAGTCGCTCTTTTTGTCTTTTGAAATTGCTAAGTTTTACTAAAAGAATTTATGAAATAAACTTAGGACATTTCCGTGTAATGTTTGGACAGTGGATGTTGCCTAAGTCGAAGTTAACTTGTCATGTGGTGATGTTAGATGTTGCCTGAGTTGAGATCTACCTATCATATTCACCAATATTAGGTGATAGATATGTCGAGATAAGTCTAAATATTAACCAACATAAAACACATGTTAGGGAATATTTACTTTTTACCAATGACGGGTAAGCATAGGGTTCGTCTGGGTAGACATAGCCACAAGGCAGCTTCGTTCAGGAAAGACACGATGTCCCATGTGGGTAAGTACAGGAGATAATTGATATGTAGACCAAGTAAATTTACATTGCCTATGGCTTCGGACCCCCATAAATGTGTTGCTTGCATTCATCATGTATGCATTTATATCATATGTAGATAGATTTGCATTAATATAATCTGATACTTGATAACTTGCGTGACCAATAGTAGTGAGAAACAAACTCACTGAGCCATAGTTTAGCTCATACCCCCATAGTTTTGTGCAATAATAGTGCTTGCTAGGATTGAGATAAGAATGTATGAAGAGTGCTTCTTCAATAGATTTCTTGAAATTAGAAACTTAGGTCATGTATAAACCAAACTTAGGATTATGAATAAGGTTAATTGTTTAATCATTTGAGATGGACTATTATATAGATTAAAACTCCAATCTTACTATTTGGTAGGGGATATTAATTCTCTACAATCTTGGTGAAATGTGGAAAATTGGGTTCCATAGTTGAGTTTCAATAATAGTATATGTATATGTATAATTAATGTATGGGAAGTTAATAAATAAGTAGAATCTTATAATCTCTAACTTGCAAGATGATTATCATATTGTAGGTGCACGCGTAGTATAATGACTTCAAGATAATCCTACTATACCCCTGTAAGGGCTGTGACAGGAGTGGTTTGGGAGTGGTGTGTTGCGGCATGTGTATTTTGGGTTTCAATTTTGGTTTTGGTGCTGGCGTAGGTTGTCAAGGTAGGTATTGAAGCTTGCAATAGTAGAGTGGTCATGGTGTTAAGTTTGGTTTTAGGTTCAAAAAAGGCATTTGTGTGTTGGACTTTTGCTATAGTGGTCAGTGTTCAGCTTAGAGTGGATGAGTGTGTACATAGGGGTTTTGGTTTTGGGTGTTCATCTTCTGGATTTGATTATTGGAACCGAGCAAGAGAGAGGGTATGGGTTATGGGAGGAGGAAAATTAAGGTGAGAGTAGAGAGAGGTGTGAGGAAGAAGGGAGGTTGAGGATAATGTGCGTGGAATCCACGTGCATCTTTTTTTTTTTTTTTTTGCACTCCCTCTCTTTTTTTTAAGTGAAATTACACATGTCGTGTTCTCATTGGGCGAAAATTCCATATGTGCAAATGGACCCAACGAAGTTAAGTGAGGTACTCAAAATAGCATCCAAAAGTTTAATTAGATACTAAAATTGAACTTTTGAATTTTCAAGTACCTAATTAAATTTTTTGGTAAAGTTTAGATACCAAATCCAACATCAACCCAATCATTATCAATCCACCTATTCAGTACTTTAAATCATCTAAAGTAGAGCATGTACAAACTATCATAATAAAGCATCTCCAAAACACCAGTTAATCTAATTACGCGTCAAATTGTCAAATTTCATAATACTATAGCTTTGTAACCAACTCTAAACATCTAAATATAATATATATTATGAATTGCCAAAACTGACATCAATGAAGCTCCTTAATCACTCTATCCAAATCAAACTCTTCACTTAAAATACTCAACTGGACATAATATGCCTAGTTGCATTTATACAAGTTCTAACCATTAGCACCAGTACAATTAATCACTTAAACACTCTAATTTCCATAATTAATAAAATTTTCCATATTCAAACATAATTTTCCACTTCATATGTATCATGCCACACACATGCATTGTTTTATACGATTTTGCATCAAATTGCAATTTCCAATAAACATCCAATACACAAATTCAAACCCATATCAACATATCTTCCAAGAAGTCATAAAATCTTAATCCAAACATCATATTCATCAACAAAATTAGAATTTATAATAAATCATATCTTTAGAAACTCATTCTACACACTATCATCACAACAACTAGTAAACGGACTTTAAAAATCATCACATTCTAACACTGTAAATTAATATTGTAACTTATCTTACTTAAATATGAACTATCTTCACTTGTTGTAGCTGCTACAACAAATGAAGGCCTCTAAAATACCACAATACTTGAAATTTAGCTACCAAAACCATGAACTCATACACCTGTGTCAATTTCCATGCTTAAAACGCTATAAAACTCACGATTGCTCACTTAAAAATAACATTCTTACCCTATTACAAGTTTTATGAGTCTTGAGTGGTTTTATCTTCTTCGAAGTTTCCTCATTTCCACCATTTCCTAATGAAAAATCATGATTTAGTTATTAATTAATGTTAATCTTAAATTAATTTTACTTAATTAGCACTAAAAGGTCATTGGGGTTTAGGCATACTTATCTTAGGCTCCAAAGAGAGAAAGTAGACAGGCTAACTGTAAGGTTTTAGAAGGGGTAAGGTTGTGCTTTTCCATACATTGTGCCACATGGCATAATGTTATGCATCTATCTTTTTACATCGAAATAATTTAATCAATACTGAAAGGTTATTAGGGTCTAGACATACTTACCTTAGGCTCTCAAGAGAGAAATAGGTAGGCTGGCCATTAGGTTTTACAAGGGGTAAGGTTGTGCCTTTCCATTCATTATGCAACATGGCACGATCTTATCTGTCAATCTTTTCACATTGAAATAATTTATTGTTAAGGGTTGTTGTTGATAATAATTGCTTAAATAAGATAGAATCCAAAATAGTTATCGATAAATAGTACTGAAATTGTGATTTAAACATCGGATATGAAAAATTATATACGTCATATGTTTATGTGTATATCGCAATTATGAAAAATTGATACATGCATGCTTGTGTTTGGTGACATCTTCACGTGCCCAGAGTTGAAAGGACAAAAGATCACACACTAGAAGTTGAAAGGTCAAAAGATCGGCATGTGAAGATGTAGTTGAATATGCATTTTGTTCGTAACAATACTGCAAATAATAATTGCGATTTACATGTAAATTCTATATCTTGGGTTTGAAACGTGATATAACAACGATATAAAAACTTTATATCTCATCTTATGCGGATGATATATGTATAAAAAATATACATCTCGTGTTATAAATGCAATTTTTCAATGATTTTTGTATTTTAGTAATTTTTTTTGTAACTACAATAGACATGTTTTTCACCATTTTTACATCTATAAATTTGAGTAATTTTAACTAATCTAAAGTTTTTATTTAATCTTATAGACCAATTATGGATTTACTAACCAGATTAAATTTATTTTATTATTTTAACAAACTTTCAAATTTTAATTCTTCTCAGCTCCTGATAGGGGCAAAATTATAATTTCGTGAAAAATTAAATCCTAATTGCACTGCTTGACCTTCACTTGACTTCAAATTCATGAATTTATTATTATTATTTTCATTGATGAATGTTGTTCTGTATCATTTCACTAATTGTCATAAGACTTCCATTAATAGCATGGTTGATTTAATGTAATGAGATTTCAATGGGCAACTGATAGACTAAATAGTCCATTTAGGAGATTGTAAAATAACCTAATCATTGCAATAACCTCTTTCATAAGTTAAGATTATGTGATAGACTATTTTTAACAAATTTATAGTGCATTGATCCGCGGCCTTTTAATTTATTTCAACTTGGCTAATTAGCTAAATCTTATGGTTATAACACTTAGCTTTCATTTCATTAGACTTGCATAAAAATAAAATAAAATAATAAAAAAATAATAATTTTTTTTTTCTTTTAGTTTCACAAAACAATAAAACCGGGAGAGATACCTAGAGTGTCAAACAAAATTCTCCCCTCCCCCCTTCTTAGCTTTTACTTCAAATTTTTTATTTTACTTTTTGGTTTGGGTTAGCTGATTTTTTTGCAATCTCCGATGTAGAAACGAACCAACCAGAACCGGGCCGATCCGTCATCGTCCTGACAAACAGCCATCTAATCTATCTGTTGACGCCTGCCTCGCAACTGAACTCAAAGGCTTCCAAACTCACACACAAACATGGAGGCACTCCACACCAGAATGTGGACTCTATCCTCTCTCCCTCTCAAGCACATCTTTCAGTTCGCTTCTTCTCGTTCCTCTTCCTCTTCCTTTCTCACTCCCAAACGCTTCTTCCTCCGCTGCGGCTCTTCCTCCTCCACCACCACCGCTAATACCTCCTCCGTTTCCGCCACCACCGCTCCCTCCGGTGGCCGTAATCGTCGTTCTCAATCATCCAGCTCTTCCACCTCCGACCGAGAAGCCGTCCGTGCCATTCGCTTGAAAAAGGTTAAAACTTTGCCTCACTTAGTTCCTTTGCTCTTTAAGAATTCAGTCGAAGGTATAAATCTTCAGTACATCGAAAGAGTTAGAAACTTTGTTGAAGCAAGGTATTGTTGTATCAGTGCTGAGTTTAAATATTTGTATGGTTCTTAATTGATTGTTTTTTGCGCTGAATGATTTGAAATAAGTGTAGGCAGATTGTACCTTTTTTGTAAAATGTGATGGCTTTGTGAATAAATGTGTGAAAATGTGGCCTTAAAGTTAGAACTTTTTCCAATAAGGCATAAAACTCGGAAGCTTTACCCGGTAAAATGCAAATATTAGCTTGGTGGAACTTTATGCAATTGGCAATCAGCTTACCAGCCAGGCTATATTGATGGTGTCAACATAATTCTTATGGATTTTACGAGATTATGAAAGCAATTGCTGCAGTTTCCAATTTGGAACTATTTCAGAATGTGCTACTTTCCGTGATCCTAAAGTTCTAGGGTGAAAAATTGGCTTATTTATTGTGGATATTGGCTTTTTATTTTCTTGAAATGTAGATTTGGTGAACTTCTTGGATTCAGTGATTGCGCTACGTTCTAACCTGGAAATGTTTCAACCGCCCTTGATTTCATCTCTTCTGTTGACATGCTGTTAATTAGGTGGAAGAATTGAGAGGTAAAGGCCTTGAACCGTATGCTTATAAGTGGGACAGGACGCATTTTGCTAATCAGCTGCAGGAGATGTACAAGCATTTAGGGAATGGTGAGGAGCTGAGCAGTGAGAGTGATCAAGTCACTATCGCAGGGAGAATCACTGCTCGAAGAGCGTTTGGTAAACTTGCTTTTCTGACCCTGAGGGACGATTCAGGAACTATTCAGGTAATGCTGATTTTGTTATCATTGCTTTCTATCTGAAACGCAGTTCAGGTTCAGCATAGATATCCTGTCTACTTAATTGCCCTAAATATATTCTATATGTCAAAGGTGCATTTCTCTCTCCCGGAAAAGTTGTCCTACTTAACCAGATGCATCTATTCTCCATCTTTACGATTATTTCTTGACTTGTTTATTATATAGAAATGAACAAGAGAAAGAAAGAATGCGCTTTTTAAGAATTAGCATATTAATGATGACTGAAAAATCAGATGAATGTTCTTCTGAACTTGTGGAAGGGAAATGTATTGGACATCATTAGTTAGGATGGAATATTCTTCATTGTGAACTGGTATAGTATCCCGAGTGTTATATCTATCTGTTGTCTGACTAAATGATCAGGTCATCTAAAATTGCCGATTAGGTATATGACTTTAATTCAAGGTCACTCTATTCACGATTACACACTATACTTAAGATGATATCATTAGAAAGGACAAGTTAATCGTAAACAATAGTTTTTCTCGAAGAGCTTATGGCTCATATTTAGACATGGGCCTGTTACTCAGAGCTTTATCTGCTATGACAATTGACAAATTTAACAAGGAAAACAGCAAAAACTGAATTGAGTTTTATATTTTCTTCTTCTTTTAGCTTTACTGTGAGAAAGAAAGGCTCTCAAATGATCAGTTTGACCAGTTAAAGACACTTGTAGATATTGGTGACATTGTTGGAGCAAGCGGAACAATAAAACGGACCGAGAAAGGTAGGTGCTATGGTGTGTGGATATGTAGGTTTTTCCCTCCTTTCTGGGATTGTATATTCTTGCTTACATAGTTTCTCCAAACTGTAGTTGTTCCTGATGTTAAAGATGTTCTTATATGGCTGTTATTTTGCTACCTTTTTTCTTTCTTTCTTTTTTTTGTTTAATTTATTATTTAATTTTTTATCCAGGGGAGCTTTCCGTGCTAGTAAATTATTTTGCAATTCTTACAAAATCTTTGCTCCCACTTCCTGATAAATATCATGGTTTGACTGATGTGGACAAGCGCTATCGACAACGGTAATTATAATCCTTATTCTTGCTTCTTTATTGAGAAAGTGAGATTCAGTGGAGCGACGGTCTCAGTTTTTCCTATTTTATCTACATGGAAACTTGATTGTTAGTGTACCAGATATAGTTCTATCATAACAGAGACTTGGGTTGTTTCCATGAATTTGCTCTCACTTTCAGCTGCACCCAGTATCCACCTCAAATCTTTCTGTTAAATCAACTAGGTAATTGTAAAAAACATTATTTTTTCAAGCTAAAAATTGCTATTAAGGAATTATATGGGACTTGCAGTAACTGTCACGGAAGAGCCCTTATTGTGACATGTATGGAAAAAAATTGCTATTAAAGGAATTATATGGCAAATTAATAGATATATCTGTATTGCATACCATATTTCTACTAAGACTTACATCCTTACTTGGTTTGAAAGGCTTTATGGTTTGCTATTTTCATGCCTTATTATTCCTATGTCTTGTCTTTTTTACTCAGGTACGTGGACATGATTGCAAACCCTGAAGTTGCTGATGTTTTTAAGAAAAGAGCAAAGGTGACTGAAGTTTTTACTTTCCTTTTTGCAATTCAAAGTGTCTGGTTTTGTATTGGCAAAAGTAGAAGCCGTATCAATTATTTGTGGAGATCAGTATAGTAAGATTGTAATAAGCTTGAAAAAACCTACCTTGGATTTTACATGATTTCCTTATTTTAAAACCTATAAGAATTCTTACTTTAACGAAGCAGGGGCTCTCTTCAATGGTCCCCAGGTGCTTCACCTCTATATTTGAAGATTCGTGCTCTTTTTTCATCCTGTAGATAGTCACTGAGATACGCAAGGTGGTGGAATCTACAGGTTTTGTCGAAGTGGAAACTCCAGTCCTACAGGTTTGTTTATATTTTCATGTTTGATGTGAAAAGAGTAATTGTTGTACCTATCGATCACTCAGAATCGGGAACAAAAAGAAAGAGAGAAGAACAATCTTGACTAGTTCATTCATTAAAAAAAAAAAAAAAAAAAAATATTCCTTTTCTTTCTTTTGTTTTATACATGCCTTTTTAATGAATTATTTTCCACTTTCATTTCTTTCTGCACTAGGGGTCCGTCTGGATTGTCGGATTTTTATCTGTGTCGGATTTGTATTCAAACAGCGACTGCAATTCATCTGTATTATATCAGTATCGTATTCGTTTGATTTGTTTATGAGTAAAATTATTAGTTTTTCATCGGTATCTATTTTTAGTAAACATCTGTTTAAAAACGTCAAAAAATATAATGCTAAAATGAGTAGAATATGATGAAACAAGCAGACCCTATATTTAATGTGGTTGAAGATAGCATTCTGCTAATTGGACTCTTTTATAGTAGATCGTCTCTCTTTTGTTCATCTCATAGACTTGTACAAGCTATGTCCTTTGACCTCTTATGCACTTTATTTAATCGACACCTAGTTGGTTTGTGATTATCTTAATGGAGAAGTGCAAGTTACATTGTCCCTTTATTTTCATTACAATCAGATGTAGCATGAGTTAAGGCTAAACAAAGTATTCAATGAATAATTGAGGCACTCATATAATGGAGAAATAATTAAAAGAACCATTTCCTGTATTTTACTGTGCGTCAATTGCAATTATCCCCCCTTAAAAGGGTTGTTTCTGCTCCCTGGATGTGTCCCTTTTAGCATGCTTCCTAGTGTATGATGCTCGCATCCATTTTCTAGATCATACAGGTTAGATAACATGACAAACTTATCTTTGCATTAGCTATTTTCTCTAATCAGTTATGAGTGCTGTTTTCCATGTGAAAGCTGGTTTTTTATTAATTTGCTTGACTAGGGAGCAGCTGGTGGAGCAGAGGCCAGGCCTTTCGTGACATACCATAATTCACTGGGGAGGGACCTCTACTTAAGAATCGCGACTGAACTCCACTTAAAGAGAATGCTGGTAGCTTATTTAATTTACAAATATGCGTTTATGTCTTTATCAAGCTATTGCATATTCTTCTCCACTGTTCATTAGCATGCCGGCTATTAAATAGATTAATCTGCCACCAGCTAAGAAAAATGATCACCCTGTAACTGAAGTGTTGTATCTTGTACTAAGGATGATCTTCCAGACTTCCAACATTTGGATTGTGATTGCTGTACAATATCCATTATATTAAGCTGTCTGGACTGCATCGTTTTGCTCATCACGCTATATTTCTTATAAGTATAGCTTGCCGGGCAATTTTGCACAACAATAACCAACATAGGAGTTTTACACTTGTGGAGTGGTATATATTTAATGTCTATACTTTAATACTCACCTCATGTAAGCTCATTGAAAGTCCACTCATGTTGAAATAATTAAATACGGAGCAAACAAAGATGCAGGAAATTAAATTTAAGATCACTACATTACTATATAACTGATCTAAAAGTCAAAATCTTTGAAAAAATAAGTGGCTTTGTCTGTTTACATGTTCATTCTTGCCCTTGTTTTATTATTTTGGTGTCATGTTTTGCATTCTCCAATGTGCTTTTACCACGTCATGTTATTGCTTATATATTGGTGAGGTTATGTTTCTGTTCTCAAATGTGTTTGTGTTTTGATATCATGTTTTGCATTTTCAATGTGCCTTTACCACATCATTGCTTATATATTGATGGTGTAATGTTTCTATTCGCAAATTATGTTCATTACTAAATTAAATACACATTTTTATTTAAGTATGACTATATTGAAGGATGTCTACTGCCTGCAGGTTGGTGGATTTGAAAAGGTATATGAAATTGGTCGTATATTCCGGAATGAAGGCATTTCAACTCGCCATAATCCAGAGTTTACGACAATAGAGGTAATTTCTTTTAGCATTTGTCTCTAGACTAATAATGAGGATCAATGGTAAAAGAAAATACTGTGACTCTGAGCTGATTGCAATCTATGTTGAGTTCGGTTCCTGGAGAACACCAGTGATTGTAATGACTCCTTTCAGATGTATGAAGCTTACTCTGACTATCAGAGCATGATGAACATGGCAGAGGAAATCATAACCAGATGTGCTTTGGCTGTACATAATAATCTTACAATCCAATATCAGGTAATTATTATTTTTTGTCATTTTCATTTAATTGCTCGCTTCCTGTCCAATTATTTTAGATGATATATAGGAACAGCAGATGATTATTGGTATGATAAGGATGCACGTTTGAAGAATATTCTCTCCTTTTGCTTGGGGATAGGTAGTGCTCTCAAATTTTAAGAGTTCTTATGCTTCTTTTGCCTTTCCTGCCATTATTTTCTACCTGTTAACTCTTAGGTCTCTTTGCCTTGTGTATATTGGCATTATTGTCCAAGGTCGCAAAGCAATTCTTCTTCCAACCTTGAAAAATTTGTTCTATTTCTATTTTTTTTAATTTTAAATTATCCCTATATAATATATATATATATATAGGTCAAGGTTGGAAGAGGAAACATACTTTGTTTTGTAGATACTTGTCTAAATTGTATGTTATCTGGTGGTATTATGCTATTTAATAGGAAGGCTATTTGGTTGCATCTATGCAGGGAACGGATATATGCTTAGAACGGCCTTGGAGGAGGGAAACAATGCACAATCTTGTCAAAGAAGCTACAGGAATTGATTTCAATGAATATAATGATGATCTTGAGGTAGCCAAACAAGTTACTCTGAAGACCCTAGGAAATGACCTTGAACATAAAGATAAATTGGCCATAGAGTCATGTGCATCTGTTGGTCACCTTGTCAATGAGGTCAGTGTATTTTTTTTCCCTTTCTTATAACTGGTGTCATTAATCTTACTTAAATGCATATGGCTGTGTACATGTAGATGTGACATTCTATTCAACTAAAATGTCTTTTGCCCATGGGGGTTGCCTTAGGTATGTGGCCATTTAAGTTTGGCCAAGGGCAATAAGAGAGATTGTCCCCTGCCCCTCTAAACTAAAAAATATCTAGCTAAATAAGGAATTAGTTATTTCCAAGGTCAACAATTTTTCCTCTTTCATTTAATGGTTATATTTTATTTTTTTCTATCTAGCAAGTGACATTCTTTTATCTTCTACTCCAGGTTTTTGAAATGGTTGTGGAACCAAAGCTTCTGCAGCCGACATTTGTGTTGGATTATCCAGTTGAGATATCTCCTCTGGCCAAACCTCATCGAAGGTATCCTGTAATATTGAGGACAAAAATTTATGCGAAGACTGAAACTTAACTAAGTTAGGCTCCATTATGCATTAAGTTGTTTTAGAGCTTAATGTACTGATCCTTTATCTTATAATAGTTTCAGCCATGTTTCATCATATATGATAAAGGGACCATATGCTGCTGTGTTCCAACTTTGGTTTGTCTCACAGTTGAGTCCCGATGGTTCAGGTATCCAGGCTTGACTGAGAGATTTGAGCTGTTCATTTGTGGTCGTGAGCTTGCTAATGCATTTTCTGAACTGACTGATCCAGTGGATCAGGTAAGGCTAAATTAGTTCATAGAACTCCTCTCTTGGCCTTTACAAATATTTATAGGAAAAGGATAGGCTCTAAATTTTGCTTCTCAGCAGATGTAGTTGCATTTATGAGCTATGTTGATTTTGTTTCCCTATTTGTCACTTTAGTGCAGCTTTGTACCGCATTTTTTTTTCTTTCTATGAAAAGCCAATTCGGCAAGGATCAGGTATATACAACATTTTCTTGATGAAAGGTCTTCCTTGGCTTTAATAACTGCTTGCTGAATTGACATATAATGATCACTGTAGGCTATTTGTTTTTAGATTGAAAAACTTGAACAAAATGTAACTTGCATAGCCTACGAATGAAAAAATAATAGTGTTGTTAGATTCATAAATCTAGGTCTAAGGAACTGAAATGTATCTTGCATTAGAAATTGAATGTATACTGTCTCACTACTCATAACCTGTTCAGCCTGTAAATTTTTTCTACTTTATATCGTTGTTACTTGTTAGTGAACATTTAATCAGCTCCTTATTTCTATGGAAGAGTTGCTCTTGTAGTGTGTAGTTCAATTTTTATGAACTTAGCCAAGTCAATAATATTCAGTGTTTCATTGATAGAGGAAACGCTTGGAAGAACAAGTGAGGCAGCATAATGAAAAGAGAGCAGAAGCTTTGACCAAAAGTTCTTCTGCTGAAGAGAAGGGAGAAGAGGATGATGAAGCATATGAAGTGACTCTTGATGATGATTTTGTGACAGCCTTGGAGTATGGGATGCCTCCAGCTTCTGGAATGGTACGTTTTCTATAATCGTTTTGGATTATGATTGTGATTATTGGGATTACATGCATGAAAATGAAATTAGATTTTGTTCTGGTCAAACAAGCAAGTACTTAATTTTTTTTTGGCCAGCTGCAAGTGCATGATTATTTTGAACAAATATGAGATTGCTTGCAAGTTAGGGGAGTTGTTAATGCTATATAAATGGAAAGCTTGAAAGCCTTCCCCCCTAGTTTGTTGGAAACAGGTTATGTCTAGCACATAGGAATAGAGCAATGCAAACTCATACAGGATATTTTAGTTCTTCCTCTTGCAAAATTCTAGGCTCCGTACATTCAAGGCATAAAAATCTCTTTTTACATCAGGTAGTTGGTCAAAGCATCATTTCACAAGGGAGGGGATTTTAGGGAAATAATAGAAACAATGGTAATGGGAAGTCTAGTTTTATATGTATCAATATGTTTCAATTGCATCAATATCATTAAAGTTGTATTTTGTGTAAAATGTTGTAATAGTAAACATCAAACTATGTATTGTGTCTATGATGTGATGTGTCCTGCTGTTGTGTATTGTTGTATCTTTTTAGGACATGTGTCCAACAAGTCATGTGCGAAGGTAATGGTCGGTTATAAGAAAGGGAAAATATGATAGTAGTTATTAGAATAACTGCCTTGTACTCATGATTATAATTTAGAATGGAAGATAGAAAAGAAAGCAAGTCCTATCATTTATCAGAAAATTTAGAATTGAAAAATTCTAAGGAGATCGTAGGGTTCTCTTTATAACGAGCCCTAACCAAGAGGAGATCGTCGGGTTCTCTCTTAACAAGTCCAAAAAATTAATTTTCAATTGATCCTGTAACATTTGGTATCAAAGCCATTTGTTATGGATGGATTAAAAATGCTACAAAAAATAATTTAAAGCATCTTATTGATGTACAAGACGATCGGATGCAAAATCTGCACCCTTTTCTTGAGATATGTCGAAACCAATGAATAATGACCCAATAACTTGAAGAAACCAGTGACAATAGAAGCGGAGAGGGTTATAGCCCAAATAATTTATTCCCAAACACAGAGATGATTGTGCTATGGATAAAGAAGAATAGGACTATTTTAATGAGGAAGATGCTGCATGTACAATTGTATTACAGCCCTAAAAGGTTTGAGTACATCCTGTCCAGCACAAGGGTGTTGTGGCAAGTCATTAAACATTTAAGGTTTGTTAGTTTGGTCAACTATGACAATAGTGATGATGGTAAGAACTACGAACTACAGACTACCAACCAATGTTCTGTGCCAATACTATCCAGCCATCACGCATGAGATCACGTGTGTTTTGAAAGGGAAAGTAATGTTAGGGAAATAATAGAAGCAATAGTAATAGGAAGCTTGTAGTTTTATATGTGTCGATATGTTTGCATCAATATCATTAAAGTTGTATTTTGTATAATGTTTATAACAGTAGACATCAAACCATGTATTGTGTCTATGATGTAATATGTCCTGCTGTTGTGTTTTGTTGTATCTTGTTAGGACATATGTCCAACAAGTCATGTAAAGAAGGTAATAGTCAGTTATTAAAGAGGGAAAATAGGATAGCAGTTATTTGAATAACCGCTTTGGAAACTGCCTTGTACTTAGGATTATATATAGAATGGAAGGTAGATAAGAAGCAAGTTTTATCATATATTAGAAAATTTAGAATTGTTAAATTCTAAGGAGATTTAGGATTCTTTCAACAATGAGCCATAACCAAGAGATTGTCGGGCTTGTTAAAAATTAATTTTCGGGCTTATTAAGAGAGTACCCGAGATTTTTGGATGATTCCTCCAGCTAGGATTATAAGTGTTGCTGAAAAGGTCATTCTTAGGTCTATTAAAATTATTCACATACTCTACATTGTCAGTAGTCATGCCCTCAACATCTACCATGTGCACTTGTCCAGTCCCCAGAGTTAGTCTATCAATTTTCTTAGTCGGGGCTCTTACCTTGGAAGATAAAGATATAACAATGTCCGATACAAAAACACTTCTAGACTTTTCTTTCCTTATCCTACTAGAAGATCATTAGTAATGGTTATTGGCCATATCCTCAAAAAGACTCAACATTCATGAGGGGACTTGTTGTTTAGGTTCTCTCCTATTGTTGCATCAATAAGCTGCCTACTTCTATAGTTTAGCCTATTGTAAAAGGCTTAGACCTGTGTCCATTTAGGCAGTCTATAATGTTGGCACCTATCTAGCAACTCCTTCCACTTCTTAAAAGCTTCATAGAGGGTTTTAGCTTCTAGCTGGTGAAAGGAAGTTATATCCTTAGAATTTAACAATTCTAAATTTTTTGATAAACGATTGGACCTACTTTCTTTTCTACCTTCCATTGTAATATAATTCTGAGTACAAGGTAGTTTCTAAAAGCGGTTATTCTAATAACTGTTATCCTAATTTCTCTCTCTCATAACTGACTATTACCTTCCTCATATGACTTGTTGGACATGTCTTAACAAGATACAACAATACACAACACAATACATGATTTGATGTCTTCTGCTGTAAACATTTTACATAAAATACTACAACAATACATGTTACTATTGCTTCTATTATTTCCCTAACAAAGGGAACATTGAAATTTAGTAGATTATGAACATCTGTATGGTTGGAGATACAGAGGACAATCAAAATGTCGATTTAATGCTTAGATTAGGAAAGAAAAAGAAAAAAATAAAAGGTAACAAAGCAGAAACCATTTTACGAAGTATGTGTGCTGAAAGTCAAGATTAGCTCTAAATCTTCTGGTTTCCTTGTCACCTTGTCTCTCATCCTTAAGGTCAGGTGTGCTAGATCTCTAATATGTGTGACTTGAGTTTTTAAATTTGGATTGCAATATGTTTTTCATAATGTTAAAAGATGGAAATGCGATTGCTTTAACAATAAAGAGTTGGACATTTGTGGGTAAATAATGTTGGATCAAAAGTCAATGCATTCTGTAGCCCTTTTGGATAAGTTTGGTTAGAAAATTGACGAGGGCCAACAGAATGACCCTCTTTGCTCTAAAGAGTGAATCTAACTTACAAAATTGTTTCCATGTATGTTTGCTTCAGGGACTTGGGATTGACCGGCTTGTTATGCTATTGACGGACTCACCTAGCATAAGGGATGTTATTGCTTTTCCAGTCCTCAAGATTCAGCAATAAATGAAGGATCGATGCAATTCGGCAGATTCGAGTTGGCATTTTGCGGAATTAGCTTAAGTATGAAATCCAAGATATTTGGCAATGTCCCTCCTGTGTTGCTGAATCTTGCAAAAAATCATTATGCAAGGATGCATCACCAATCTACATAGAAAATTTTGTGCCGGCGTATGTAGCAGCGTAATATTTTGAGTTTGGTGTTGCTCTACGATGATAAAATGTTTTATTTTACATTTCATCTTACTGTATATGCATTCTGGTGTCAACATGCACCTATGTTTTTGGATTCAGAGCGACGAGCATAACCCTGGCTGTAGATCTTGGCATAATTTATAAAGGGGAGAAAAGAAAAAAGTTAATAGTCTTTTGTTTCGGTTTTATCAGTTTCTTCCTTTGTGTTATTCGTAGCTTTATCAATCAATTTTGGACTACGAAAAAGTGAAAATTAAACCTCTCACGCTGACTTAATGCGGATGCTACCTCCAAGCCATGTCCTTGTTATTTATACTTCTAAATGTTACATGCCTGCCTGATGTGGGACTGATAAATGCTTCTTACTAAAATTCCTTTTTGAGCCCCACCAGGTGATTTGCAAATTTAACCTTCATATTTTATATTATAAAATTCTTCTGTTTTATAAATATAACGTAGATTCTAAAGATACAATCAAAATCAAATTGAATGGGTTGAACTAGTACGTATAGATTTTTATTAATGTCCATGTGATAGAAGTGTGCGAACATATAAAGATGGTCAAATACCGGAGCACTTACATTTTGTAAGATATTGCCCTGTAGAATCACATTTTATTTGTTGGAGATATTTAGTTATCTACTATTAATTAGATAATTATCAGGTAGATTAGATCTATAACTGATCTCAGCAACTACTACTACCCTTAGTCCAAGATTTGTTTGGGCTTGACCATCAAGTCTGGATTTTAATCCTACTGATAGGGAAAAAATATTGGATGGGTGATACACGCCATATAGATGTGCACGTGGTGTGTAACTTCTAACTATATGCTTTCACATGGATAATAATGGATGATTTTTAAGGTAACCACCATCTACATGCACACGTGTTAAAAAGCCATTAGGAGTTGCATACTATGTGTACATTATACATGGTATGTCATACCCGCTAAATCTTTTCTCGACTTATAGGGTCTAATCATTTGTTTTTTTTTTTTTTTTTTTTGTCAAAAGAGAAGTCAGTTTCTCATCATTTTAAATCTTTTAATCCTCAATGTTGGTAGGAAAATCAATTGAGTTCTGTTTCCTAATTTTCAAGTCAAAACAACTTATCTATATACTTCCATCATCTATCATTACTTAATGAATTTCATGGATAGTCCAATCATAAAAAATTGCATGAAACAAAGCAACCCCACGTTTTTCATACTACGACCAACATGTTCATTGACATATATTTTGGTATGGTTCTACTACGAAATCGGTTCACACAAATTCAAATTACTTTTGACCAACAATATGATTTTCGTCTAAAATATCTCCTTAAAATTGCTTGGCTATGTAATGTTATAAAATTATAAGCTTTAGTACCTTGCACGGCCACTGGGCCACTACTGTCATGTTCTTTTCCTCTTTTACCGGGCTCAGCACCAAAAAACTAATCGACTCTGGATTTTGCTAGTTGAATCGGCCTCTTGGCAATTTCTTGTCTCGCTTTGTGCTCTGATAAATGAAATACGAAGTTCTATGTTGCTAAACAAGTTTCCGTTGGACATTAACTAAGTCATAACCTTTTATTTTATTTTTTTCAAATAATCAAAAACCACTTCATTTTCCTTCTATAAAAATTCTATTTTTCAACGATCTTTAAATGAAAGCTATTAATTAGTTGCATAGTTAAACCATACTTAATATATTACTAAACTGGGACTACGTCCGGTTACGACACCAATTATGATCATTGCCTCTGAAAGGAAGGGATTACTCAAACCCCTTTCATAGCCTAGAACCACTCGAGACGATATTTCGACTAGTATAGGAGGGTGCGCCAGGCCAAGGCTTTAGTGCAACGCCTAGGCGACGCGCGAAGACCCCAGTAGCAAGCTACTGTGATAGGTCTTCCCCTTTAAAAAATTAATTTAATATCATGTGGGCCGATGACCCACGTATCAGATATTAAACTGATAAGAACAGATACTACACTTGATCTTAGCCAAAAGGCCGAGAAAGGTATGAGTTGAAAAGTGTGTTGCCGTCGGCATTTATACCCTGGTTGGTGCGTTCTTATCCTTTTATGCTCCATGTGGGACTCAAAGAATGCCTTTTGCAGTCCTTCCTATACTCGTCGATTCGCGCTAGCCCCTGAAGTTGAAGTGAAAGCCCACTTTCGTGTTGTGTTGTTAGCGCAGCAACACAGCACAAGATCCCAATCTCAAACTACCATCGCAACTCCTCGTAAAAAGCAGGGTGATTTCTCATAGATAAATCGAAGGCAATCACCAGAAAAAGATGTGATCGACTTCCGAATTTTACTGATTCACACATCTCCAGAGCAGTTACAATCTAATGGGAAAATCGAAGAAGTAGCATTTGATATCTTGGAGAGTTTGACATGATTGATATTATGCCCAATCTGCTTGTGGACTTTGTTGTTAGTTGCTTTTGCTTTTCATATAACGTTCTTGTGTCTTAATCAAACTGAGATGTGCTACATAATCCTGGAACAAATTCCTCTGCATTTTTAATCATTCAGTCTCCGTGAAGGAAAATTAGACTCCCTACAAAGAAGATGGTGAGTGGCTTATGCAGATGTCCTTAAAACATAAGCATGTAACAAGACCCGAACGGATATTTGCCTTCTCCTTGCATAGTTGAGAATATATTCCACTCCCTTGACACTAATCAATATTCCACAAAACTCATGTCTAAATTACATTTATATTTTTGAGATTTTGTTTCCTTGGCACATCTGTAACTAATGGTGTGTTTCTGTTACAATACACACTGTCATTCCTATAGTAAACTAGACAGTCTTTGAGCCAATATGGCCCAGATTTATGTCCGACGTTCATATTTGTTGTTATTGTACCGTCAAAGAGAAGCATAAAATTCGTGATGGAAACAAATGTAGGCACACAGCAAGATGACCTTTTACAGCTTTTCTAATGGAGAAGCTAGTCATTGTCTTATGCTCAGGATGGAAGGGAACAGACTTTTGTTTACCCAAGCACGAACAGGCCTGGAACTCGTTGGCCTAGCACAAAAGAAAACTAGTTCTGGCAGGATTGCTCAACCATCTGGTAAGGATAGATGCTTATGAACATTTGAAGCGCTTGAAAAACTACATTGGATGAATGGTTATGATCATAAAAGACCATATTAAGAGATGATTGGAGAGTACGAAAATGTTCTAATTATTGATAACTTTTAACATGCTAGCTATAGCATTAAACAGATTGGTTCAATCCCATATAAACAGACTTAAATTTTAGGGAGGTCATGCTTTGGCAAAAGACAGGTCCTGTTGCCTCTGTAACAGGTACGTCACTTTGCTTTAGCCCTTTAAAGTAAAAGATAAGATTGAGCGTAGCCAACTAAGAAGAACTAAGCATCTGAATTGGCTCACCACCTATTTGCTCGGTGCGCGTTGTCATAGGCAGAACGAAATTCAGACCTTGCAACTACATTTGGTGTATTCATTACTGAAGTTGCCAATCTGCCAATTGATACTTGCGGTGCAAATGCTCCCCATCTTAGTGAAGGTTACTAGAACAATTTATGATGGCAACCAAGTTGATCCTCCGGAAAGAGTAACGGCTAGTAGACTAAAGAATGCCACCTGCCCAAGGTCTCCTGTAATCCTCGCTGGTTATAGCCTTATAGGATGGACCTGTTAACTTCTGGTGGGTTTAATACTAAATGGGCTGTTATTAAATAAAGCTGAAAATATTGGAGGCTGCGCAAAGCAGTCGTGCAACGCCAGCAAGCCGCTGTGATTGATCCTTTCCATAATGAAATTCCTCCAATATCACATGGGCCGACAACCCACGCATCCGGTGCTAAATCAGACGAGAACAGACGCCGCATGAACCTACGCACGCGTCCTTGGTATTTATTGGGATCTGTAGCGCGTCCGCCACCTGGAATCCGATGTGGGACTCAAAGATTGTGCTAAAAATCAAATTGGCTGGGCCTTAAAGCTGAAGTAAAGCCCACTTTCCTTTTTGTTGTTACAAAGCATTCCCACCTCACGCTACAACAATTTATAAGTTAATTTCTCGTTACATTTTTACCTGAGAATGACAACTTTTGAAGTTTCTCAGTATTGTTCTGCAGCAATTATCTACTGTACCGTTTACATTTGTGCTCTTTCTTTTCTTTGATTATAAAAATCTTAACTATTTATTCTATATTATTGATTCAAAACTGGCTATTCAATTCCATATATTTCATATTATAGCTTAAATATGAGCTACAACTTAGTAGATAGTTTTTCTATTAGCTTTTGTATAAAAAAAGTAGTCCCATGCATTTTGAGTACGTGCTGCCTAGTAATATATTAATCACATTCAATTAAATTATAAAAAATAACAATAATATCAAAATAAAGTATAAATAAAAATTTGAAGATTGACCCTATACACATTGATTCACAAGTCCGTTGCACCAAAATTCACCGTTATAAATCACAATAATGAATAAGTTGCATTTGCAGGTACAAACAAGTTCATAAAGAATCAATTATTTGCATTAGTTGTATAAGAGTAGTGTATTATACCTTTCACACATCCGCCTGCTGGCTTGTACTATAAGATGTGAGAAAATTGATACTCAAACATGTTTGTTATTAAAATATTTGAAAGCAATTTCCTTGACATGTTTATACCTGTCCAATCTCCTTGTAGGAAAAGGAGAAAAACAAATCAAATTAAATGGTAATTGCCAAATCAAATTTATAACACCCAAATTATGTTTTGCCGTTTTATGCATAGGATCTCTTAATTGGACTTTTATAAGAAAAAATCTTTCATTTAGACAGAATCTATAAATCTAATATAAACATGTAGGCTATTTGACTACATGGATTAATTAAGCATTCTTAAAATGGCTTCTAAAATAACTTGCAGTTTCCTTTTCTCTTCTATTTTCTTGTTTTTAAGCAAGATCGTATGATTAATGGTGAATCCTGGATTTTAAGCATTAGTCTTCTTCAGTGTGATCTGAAGAAGTTCTTCACACGGCAATATAAAGAGAACCAGAAAATTAATTTAGAAAAGAATGGATAAACACAACTCAAGGACCTCTAGGACTCCTCTAAAGCGGAGTTGATAATTGTCTTATCTAAGAAGGTAGGGAATGAGTTTTTGTTTTGTAGTGAGAACAAACTGATGAGGATTCGAGGCCTAGCACAATGTAGAAATTGTTCCATTTGTGCTTGCTCAGTGCATTTGATAATGAAGCTAGACATAGAGAAGATCATCGGCTTTTTCAATCTCGAGGCACTTAAGAAATACATTGAAAGGATAAATATGACCAGAAAATTCCATACTGAGGCACGCTAAGGTCTCACGATTTAGTGTTACTACTTTAGAATGCTGGCAAGCTTTAAGCATATTGGTTTGATGACATGTAATAAGTCTTGCGGTTGCCTTTCTTTTCTAGTAATGGTTCTATTTAAGAACAGTCCTTTGTGTTGTTAGTAGCAAGGACATTGCTTTGGGCCTAATGAATTTCTTATGGCTTATATGAAATGCAATATTGAATTTGAAAATATAAGACACAACAAATTGAAACTGCAGCATCAAAAGAACTAAGAGATTTGTTGGAGTTGCAAGCTATGCATAATATATTGTACTTAATGAAAGGGTTTTATCATTTAAAGTATGTGCTTTTCTTCTGGCAGAGCATGGGATCAGCGCACGGAGATCCAATTCATTTTCCTAGTCCAGATTTATTTGAAACTTTAAGATCTAATGGGTCTGTTGGAAGAGACCAAAAATGTGCTCGAGGTATGGATTTACTAAGATAGAGATACCCATATTCCTGCACAATTTGGTAACAGAACTCCAATAGCATGTGTTGATTCCTGATGAAATGGTTAGGTGTAACGAAGGCTATAGCAGCAAAAGTTTTCCTATACCATAGGTCTTTGAGAGTACTGATCACAAGCCTAATGGTGAAATGACAATGTTGTGGCCGAACTCATGACCTTTTGTTTTGATACAATGATAATTCAATAATAACAAATGCTCAATGTGATAGATGTCGCTATAATCTTATATTTACAGTCTAGTGGTAAGAAAAGTTGCAAACTTTTCTCTTAATTACTTTTGTATCATATTATGTCCTAGGATTGTGTCCTCATAACGAAGGTAGGGACCAAAATACCAAGAAAGGGTATTTAATTGATGAGCAAAATTGGGAATAGCGATTGCCATTCAAGTATATTATAATTCAATTAAAACGTATTTGCACGATTAGAATTCACTGCACACAATAGATTCACTAAATATGGCATCCTGGAGATCAATTTGAGGTCTTATAACTGATATTTTAGTACAAATATATGATACTTCAGTTGTATTTGTTGGCCTTCTTAAGTCAGAGCCTTTCACAGAAGAACTTTCCTACAACCTGCTCTTGCCAGGGGGATGGTTGGTTTTGCCAGCAGTGTGAAAGCAATGTCGCGAAACTTAAAATGAGAATGTGAGGATTGTTCCTTTTGGCATCTGCAACCTTATTTAAGAAAGAGATATTTAGTGCTATTTCTTTGAGAGATAATATGCTAGGCATGAAGAAAGTGAACACTTTGCTTAACATCAATTTGGTGATTAGCATGTTAGCTTCCTCATCCAATCCAATGCACCCTCTTACTTTGTTTTAGAGCATGAATATAAACCATTGCTCTTATTTTTTTTTTTAATAATCCAAGCGGAGATTTATTGTCTCTAATGGCAATTGTTGATGAAGGATTCATTGTATTTCTTCAAGAAGGGATCAAATTCCTTGGACGCAATGACATTAGCTAAATCAATCAACCCTGTAAAATGAAAAGATTGTGATTGATTTTTGAATTGCTGGATTACTTTGATTCACAAGTCTCAAAAACAGTAATGTCGTGCCACACACCATATACTAAGGAAAATTTGAGTAAGGTTGCATTTGCTATCCACATGGAATAAAAAAAAAAGCTTATCTGAAAATTTTACATAGTTGATAATTACTTTTATTATATTGTTCATGGAGAATCGATTCTTCCTATTAGTTGTATAAGAGTAAGGTATTATGCTTTTTTCTGTGTGCAAGAGTTCTTGTAGTCAGTTGTTTGGCTCTAGATGTGAAATTTGATATTTAAAATACATCTGATCAAGCGCACAGATAATGTTAAACTCAAAACCAAATCCTTTGGCATATCTTACTCCTGATAATCTCCTTCAAGGAAAAATTGGATTTTTATTTCAATTAAGATGGTGAGTGACTCGTCTAACTGTCCTAATAATAAGCTTGTGACTAGGGCTTGATGGCATTTTTTTCACTCCTGATGGTTCTTTTCATCGTATTCAAAGATGTTTGTCAATGTAATTCTTTAGATCGAGATTATGTATATTTTGTAAAATTGCCATTTGATTTTAGAATCCCGAATTATTTTTATTTTTATTTTGTGCATACAAGCTCTTGACTGAAATACTTCTATGAGCTCAGATTAAAGATTACTTGAAACATTTTGCCTTCCCAAACATCAAGATTATACAACACCACATATGAATAAGTTGCATATGCTCATACAAGTAAGTTCATGAAGATTTAATTATTCGTACTAGTTCTGTAAGATTAAAGGGTGTTATGCTCTTTCACATATCTGACTACTTGCTTTTACGGTTTTACCACCAGACATGAGAAAATCAATACTCAAGATATATGTGTTTTTGTTAGGAATCTGATAACAAATTCCTTGGCATATCGATTTGCATTTAATCTCCTTGCAGGAAAAGAAAACTAAATCAAATAAGCTTATGGATAGGCCTTGGTGGACATTTTTTCTCCCTTCGCACTTCTTTTCTTCATACTTGAAGAGAAACATGAATATAATTCTCTTGGTTAAAAATGATAAATATTTCACAAAATCGACAAATTAAATCCAGAGCCCCAGAATTCTGTTTTGTTGCTTGCATATAAGCTCTTAACTGAAACACTTACAGGAAATGATATTCCATATATTTTCTTTCATTTAGATTGAATCCATTATGTCTAATGTATTTTTCCTGTGCGGCTATCCTACCTCTCTTGGCCGAGCTGTTTCCTTCTATGATACTAAAAAGCTAGACAAAGCTAATGAAGAAACAAATATATTCACCGTACTGATTATAGGCCTTTTGACTATTAATTAAGACTTCTGAAGATGCTTCCAAAATAACTTGCAGATTCCTTTTTCTATTCTATATTCCCTTTTTGATCAATATTGTGATGATCAATGGTGAATCCAATTTTTAAGCATTAATCTTCTTCTGGTAACCGGAATGGCTAATCATCAGTATTCACAGAATTTCTGCACATAGCAGACAAGGAGAACCAGAAAATGTCATCAGGGAACAATGGACTACCATTACTAGAGGACCTTTAAGACTCTAAATGGTGATGGTGATTGTCATATGTAGGAACGGCGAATAAACTTTTGTTTAGTAATTACAGCTGCTAGGGCTTACATCACAACCGTCTAATCTAAAAGTTTAAGTTTATAGATATAGTATAAACCATTATATCTATTCTATAATAATAGCAAACTGATAAGGAATTGGAGGCCTACAACAAAATAAAATTTTTCCATTTGAGCTTGCTCAGTGGATTTGGTTATGAAGCCAAGGATACAAAGAAGTGTACCGAATTTTTCAATCCTGAATCACTTAAGAATAAATACAATCACAATATTACATACTAAGGCACACCAAGATCTCACAATTTGGTACTACTACTTTATTATGCTAGCAAGCATTAAATATATTGGTTTGATGGCATGTAATCTTGCATAGTTCTACGATGATTGATGCTTCAACCATACAGGTCCTGCTCTAGCCTCTCTTCTAACAATGTCTATATTCTTATTTGGCTCTATCCAAGTAAATATTCCTTTCTGTTGTTTAGTAAAATGGGCATTGCTTTGGCCTAATAAATTTCTTATAGTTTATATGAAACAGAATATCAAATTTGAAAATATATGACAGAACAAATTGATACTGCTAGCATCATAAGAACTGGGAGATTTGTTGCATTTGCAAGCTATGCAAAATATATTGTACCTAGTGAAAGGGGATTTATAATTAAAAGTATGTGAATTCTTCTGGCAGAGAAAGGGGATTTATAGTTAAAAGTATGTGAACTCTTCTGGCAGAGAAAGGGATCAACGTATAGATATCCAGCTCATTTTCCAAATCCAGTAATATTTGAAGCTTCAAAATGCAACGAGTCAAGCCCTAAACCATCTATATATACCGTGTTGGAGATGACCAAAAACATGTATCCCATGCTTTAGCAGCAAAAGCCTTCCTATGGATCCTTGAGAGTGCAGATCACAAGCCCAATGGTGAAATGATGATACTGTGATCGAACTCATAACCTTTGGCTTTCATACAATGGTAATTCAATCACAACAATTGCTTGATTTGATAGATACTGCTGTTATCTTTATATTTATAGTCTAATAGTAAGAAAAGTTGCAAATTTTTCTCTTGATTAGTTTGTGTCTTCAGAAAGATGATAGACATCGAGAAACCAAAAAAGGGTATTTAAATAATGAGAAAAATTGGGAGCAACCATTCATCTATATCATAATTCAATAAAAGTATATCTGCATAATTACAATTCACTTCAAACATTAGATTCACTAAATATGGCATCCAGAAATCAATGAGGCCTTACAACTGGTATTGTAGTACTAATATATGAAATTTCAGGAGTAGATTATAGATTTTGTAAGTCAGCCTCTTGCACGGAAGAACTTATTTGTGCTCTCCTCTTGCCAAGGGATTGGTTGGATTTGTTGGCAGTGTGAAAGCAATATCGGCAAATTTAAAACGTGAATATTGTTCTCTTTTGCAGCAGCAACCCTATCGAAGAAGGACATTTTTGGTGTGGTTTCTTCAAGTGGGTCTGTTTGGATTGTCTGTTTTTCATCTGTATCTGTATCTTTTTAAAAATGATATGTGTAAATATATCCGATTTGCATCTAAATTTTATCTATATTTGTTCTATTTGATCTTTTGATGAGAACTATCAACTTTTTTTTATCTATATCTATTTATTGATAAATAATTTGTTAGCAAAAAGTTTGAAAAAGTATCTGTATCTGCCGGAAAAAAACCAAAACAAACAGAATATATCATGCTAGGCTCTGATGACACATTCCTAGTTCATGATGAAAACGTTTTTATTAGCTCTTATTTAATTATAAACAATGTTTTGTTGGTTAAGTTCCTTACCGATTTGGAGTACTTCATGGTCAAATATAATTACTTTTTTCTACTATAAAGATTGAAATGTGAACCATATTCTACGGAAGAACTGCATCCTTTACTCAATATTAGAATCAAAACTCTGCATAGCCTGATAGCACACAAAGTATGACGACAAATCACTACATTTGCATGCAGTTGTTTCCCATGATTTGGAAAAATATACATGACTAGTGGCAAAAACTGCAGAGTGCAATTTGTTTGAGTATTCTGGATAGCAGGGAATGCAAGTTAGTGATTGGTGCAACTTCACTGTTGTCAAAGGGTTAAAAAGTTAATATGATTGTATTAACTTAGAAAATATCTGATTGAGTAAATGGAATCTTTACATAAATTTCAAGTCATTAATCATACATTTGATGTATAAAAAATGATAGAAACTCTACAGTAGAAACTCCACTGGACTAGCTTCTGCTGACCTAACAGACAGATTAAATTTGGTACAACATAAGCAAACTTCTTTAATGCGTGTTAGCTTCCTCCTCTGATCCAATGTACCCTCTTATTTTGCTGCTTAGAGTACAAAGATGAATTATTGCTCTACTTTTTTGTTGAATCCAAACAGAGATTTGATGGCATTAATAGCATTTTCATTGATGAAGGATTCGTCATATTTCTTCAATAAAGGATCAAATTCCTCAGAAGCCCTAATATTTGCCAAATCAGGATCTGTGCGGATTCTCTGTTTTGGAAAAGAACACATCAGAAAGATTATTCTTCTAATTACCATACCATGACAAAATCATTCTGCACATACCTTAAAGTCCTCATATCCCGCTTTTATAGCATCTTCTAGTGCAGAAAGCCCAGCTTGAATCTATTCATACAAACCAGAAAAAGCAGATGGATGGCTTATTAATACCGAGGACCTGGCAATAGAAAGCAATGGTTGTAGTACTTGCACCATTGTGCATATATATAGAATACCCGGTTGAGCTTGGAATAGCAACAAGCAACATTGTAGCTTGCAACTGATGCTTCATCTGCTTCTGGTTTTGATCCCAATACGGACTCAAATTTTTCCAAGGCTTCCTCGTATTTAGCATTTCTATGTGGGCCAAATAAAAGAAGCTTAGGAACTCGGCCAGATGCTATTTGAGATTCATAGAGCTCAAATAAATGAAACCAAAGAGGACAATAAAAGATCAGTGTTTCTATAGGCTATTGCTAGTTCTAAAGTAAACAGAAAGCTAAACTTAACGTGTTTATCAGTTTCAAAAAGAAAATTGAGATATCAATGAAACACAACTGGACTTACTTGTACAGCTGGAGGCCCTCACGAAGGTCCTTTGCTCTTCTCTCTTTTTGCTCCCTTTTCCTCATGGCATTTAACATCTGAAGCAATGGAAACCATAATGACTAATGCTTTTACTTTAGCCCTCCAATAATAGTTTTATTATTGATAAGGAGAACGATATTACACCAATTTGATTTTTAGGTCTGCAAAGCTAACTCTACTTACTTGGATTTCTCTAACTCTATTGCTAATGACACCGGATTCCTCTCAGCTTTAATAATTTCCTTTTCAGTTAATTCACCCCCGTTTCCAATTTTCCTGCAAAATGCACGGAATTAATTGTAATATTTACATAGCTGGATTAAGAAGGAACCTATTAATAGAGAACTCTTGAACATAAGCATTTTATTCATCATATACTATTTATTTTCTTCTCAAATAAAAGCAAAGGGCAGAAAGGAAACAGAACAAACCATATCGTTTCTGCATTTTCATGAGCAATGGACCGATTCTTTGGCGGATAGTGTACATGGTCCTACCATATTCGGCAGCAGGCCAAATTTCATCCCCAAAAACTGCACTGCAAACATCCTCAGAATCATGTCATGTTCCAAGTTATATTAACAATAGTGATACATCATATTGCATTGATGATTGGAAGACAAGATGGTCTAGTACAATTTCAAAACTCAAAGTTCACTTGCAGTTGATTGCATCTAGTGGTTTTTTTTTTTTTTAACTATCAAAGTATGACTTGCCAAAGCCATGCCTAATTTTTATTATTCCTAACTACAAGGATCAAGAAATTTTCCCATTCAAATTTTTTTGATTAACCATGATAGACATTGTCAAAATTTCCACCACAGTAGTAACTGGTGTAGACATTATATTTATCACACAACAGTATTAGCATCACAGACATCCTGTCCAAAGGCTTAAAGTACTATATTTATTACGTAACAAAACTAGACCTACTAAAGCAACCATAAAATTCAATTTCACTAGGAAACCATCATGAATGGAGAAAAAAGAAGAAAAAATGTAACCAAGACCTTGTGGCAAGGACTCTATCCCCAACAGTGAACTTGCCAGTCTTATCAGCCGATCCACCGGGTGCAATTGCATCAATGTAAGTCCCACCATCTCTTCCTTTAACAAACTTGATTCCATAAGGCTGCACTATTTCCACTTCATACTCTTCATACTGCTCCTCTTCTTCACTCTCTGAAGCCGATGCCGAAGCCGGTGCCTGCGACTCAGTTTCTGATGCTCTAACCATAAAACCAGACGATTTCACTAACTGGGTATTGATTAAACAAGTGGAAGTGAATATTGACGTGTAGTTCTTGTGCCTAGTTTGGCAAACCACAAATGGGGTGTGTGCGTATCCAATCCGAATAGTTCTTGGGATTGGTGGAGAAGTGTAAAGAGAAGGACAATTTCTAGGAGTTAAAGACATTGTGTTATTGGTAGTGAAGAATTTGTAGCAAAAATTTGAGAATAAGGAGAAGATTGGTAAGTAAAAGTAGTTGTTGGTATAGTTTAGTTTTCTCTTCCCAGTGAAGAGGACTAAGAGAAGAGATTGTGGGATTTCACTAGTGGTTGAAAATGAGCCGTTGGCATCGACTTCGATGGTATGGTTTATGCCACGTGGAGGCAAGTGGCTGTTTGCTTACATGGAATGGAGTTTTGAGACAAAGGAATAGGGATATCGCACAATAGATCCCCTTGCCACACTTGGTGGGGAAAACATGTTGCTGCTCGGATCCTTCCCTTTTTTGCCCCCCCTCTTTTTCTTTAAAACTTTTTTGGTTTTTCTTTAAATATATATTGTACAAAAATAAATCCCTAAACAGTTAAAATAGGGTAAATGTCAAATATAATACTCAAATTTGCATAAAAATCCAATTGAGATAGTATCGCATTTATGTAATTAACTACTTAGTTAACATCCAACGTGAACTATTTAGCCAATACAAGAGTGTCACATGCCCATCATAAACAAAATTTTATTTTTTAATTAAACTATTATTATAATTTCATTTCATTTTAATTATTTTTATCATGATTGTTATTACTATTGTTATACTTACAGTTATTTAATTTTTAAAAATAAATTTGGTTAGCCCAAAACGGGCCCACTTTATCTAACACAAACATTGGACCCATATTTCTTCTTAGGCTTTTCACCAATTCAAACTAACTCCTTTAGTTGGATAATTTTGTCAACTGGGACAACAAATGACCAAATTATAATACCAAAGGGCCAAACTGCATTTCCACATTTTTATCACCCTTTGCCTATTCCATGTTCATGGTCTTCCTCATTTGCTTTTTCCATTTTTATTTACCGTCTTTATCTAAATGTCCAACTCCTCTTCATTTCATCCCATGATATTTAAAGGACTTCTTTTAAATAAGTATGAATATGATGAGTGTATAAATTAGATAATATGTGCACAGGAATGGGGCGAAATATCTCTTTTATACTCTGTTGCGTCCTTCTCATGTTCGGATACCTGCCATTGTGTAGAGCTTCAAAACAAAAACAAGATTTGCTATGCAGACGATAGTATACATGCTCATGAATGGAGGACGGAAAACTCATCAACTGTAATAAAGATTAAGTTTTGTTATTAATTTATTGACATCAAGTGTTTTTTTTCTTTTTTTTTTTAATTTCTATTTTCAATTTCATCATGCCTACTCGTTATTTCTTTAATTTATCCCAATGCATGAAGTATTAGAAACTAATATTTCCAGTAGCAAATTAATATCAATTGTTAAATTCCATTAAGAAAACAAAAGGAAATGGATATAGATATACCGGAATCAGATGAAACGAGACATTGAAGAGATCGAAAACATGTGAAAGCTACTTTCTTTACGACATGGGCAAGTTGATAAATGTGTGCATAGAGAGGAAGTTAGAGTACCCCTATCCTTCAATGATGGAAGCCATGAAAGTGATAATTGATTTTATTTTCATCTAGGGCCAAGAAGGCATTAAATTTGATGTTCCGAAAGAAGATTAATATCGTAAAAACAGCTAAACCATGTACGTGAACAATCATCTAAATGGATACAGATTAAAGATGTTTTGGGAATTATTATAGAAAACCATCATTTAAGTTGATAATTCTTGAACAACATGAAAACATCTAATCAATAGGTATTGGGAAAAAAAAAAACAGATTAATACTAGAATTTTGGAAGTGAGATGGCAATGTCCCCAAAAAAAGAAAGAAAGAAAGAGAGTGAGTGTGTGTTTGGAGGACGAAGAAAGAAGAAGAAAGTGGAAGTCCTATATTCCAAATAACTTATCAGTGAGCCTAATATATATTTCATAAGTGATTAAACCATAATTGGAGTTGTTAAGGGCTTGTTTGTTTCATCTTGTTCTAGTTGTTTTTATATGGATAAGACATGATGAAAATTAAACAATAGACTTCTTTATTCTTCAAGATAATATAGTGCTAATTATTGTGATAATTGTTGTAATTAGTGCTAATTATTGTAATAATTGCGGTAATTATATTGGATAGTTCAGGCAGTGCATACGACATCAAACCAAGTTCAATTTGCTACCTAAACCTTAAAAGTATCAATTTACTATCTAGCATTAATAGACTACTTTTTTCACATTATCGAATAGGGAAATTGTGTTAGTAAGGTAGTAAAAATAATTACAAAAAATTTGATTAAATATTAAATTGATAACTTTAAAGTTTGAGTGTCGAATTGAATTTTGTATAGAGTTTGGATATCAAATTTGTTATTTTCTTGTTAAAGCTATTATCAACTTTATTGCTATTATGAATCTATAGGTTAATAATCTAACCAATATGAATTTCATTTTTTTTTAAAGAAAATAAAGGGTAAATATCAAATTTGGTGTTGAACTTTGTAAAAAATTTAATTTGGTACCTCAATTTTTTTTCAAGAAAAAATTTATTTAATAAAAGGAAAAGCAACAGAGAACAAGGAGAAGACAAAGTGAATCATCTTGCATCTAGAAGGATGGGAATTTGCTATCCCCATGATGATGTCTCATTCATGTCCTACCATTTGTGTCCTAGTAAATGAGTGTTTGACACATGCCAAAAAAAATCTCTAAAATAATAAAAATAATAAAAATACTTCAAGACACGTGCCAAGTACTCATTCGTTAAGATAAGAGCGAGACAACATCACGAGGGACAACAAATTTTTATCCCATTTAAAAACCTCCTGCCTTCATTACATCTATCACCTACACAAGAAGTAGAAAGCAAATAAAGGCCAAAACGTTAGCTAAGAACAACCTTTAACCATGAGCTATTGGCAAAACAAGAAGCCGAGAATAAATTTTTAAGTTTCATGGACATATAAGAAAAAAATCTAAAGAAAGGAACTTTAGTGAAAGTTTCATTTAGGGTTAATATCGAATTCGGTACCTCTATTTTTTTTCGAAAATTCAAAAGTTTCATTTAGGGTTAATGTCGAATTTGGTACCTCAACTTTACCTAGAAATTCAATTAGGTACCTGAACTTTCGAAAGGTGGTCATTTTTTAGATAGTGTTAACATCGTTGCTAATGTTAACATATAGACCAACCATGATTTGACACATGTCGTATGAAGTGGTACATTATCAATTTTTTGTTATATGTTCTTTCCAACATGGAAATTTTTATTTAGATTTATTTTTCATTATAATTTATTATAAGGTTAATGTTAAATTTGATACCTCAACTTTACCTGAAAATTCAATTAGGTACATAAACATTCGAAAGTTCAATTTCAGTACCTAAACAACCTTACGTGCTATTTTCGATACCTTGGTTAACGATGTTAATAATGTTGTAGATGTGGATATATGGACCAATCACGTCGTGACACGTGTCATCTGACGTGACACATTATCAATTTTTTTTATCTTATTTCCATTTCTAAGATGGTAACTCCTATTATTTTCAATTTATTTTTCGATATAATATATTTTATTATAATTAATATTATTTCATTTCCTATTATTTTCTATTTATGTTTCCATTATAATATATTTTATTTTATAATAACTTATATTCTCACGAACATTAAAAAACCATGGGCTTATTTTTAGAAAGCCATCACTTGCCATACCCATAATCCCATTGCTTCTTATTACTTCAAGTGCATGCCTTTATTTACACAATTTATACTAATCAGACTCCTAGAAGATTAGCCATGTGGGACTATCATTATGGAAGCTTGATTAATTATCAAGATGTTTGTGCTTGCTAGTGGAGATAAACTTAAACAATTGTTGGTGCTTTGCTTTGTTTTAGCATTATAGAAACAGAGCATTAACTCTTAGGAAATTACACATGCCATCCTTGACATATTCGAGCACAACAAAACAAACGGATTAACCTAAACCAGCAAACCAACCATAGCTGAAGAAAAGATTACACTTGCCATCGTTGAATAGTTGAAGCCTTAATACTTTCTTCTCTGATGTCTTTAAGTGTGTCGCCACTTCTTCGACATCACAGAAGCAAGTATTGGTTTAATTTGATTTTGTGGAAGCATCTTCCATGAACGAAACACGAATCTAATATTGGTAAAGTTTGCTTCTCTACATAAAAAAAAGGCAAGCATAATAAAAAGGATGAGCACATCCCTATGCTAAATAATAAGCCAACACAAAACCACAACCAACACACACACAGAAACTCCACTAGGCCACTAAGCTAAACCTAAAATCAAAACCTACTACCATTGAGACCATCGAGTGCTGAACCTACCACATTCAAAACTCTAAAACCAATAAAATGTCAATGATAAACCAAACCCGCCACCCTGCCCTAAACCAACCACCACCATCTTCGCCTTACACAACCAAACTCACTACTATGACTGTAGACAAAACATGAATCGAGTTCCCAGAACCAAAACCCCAATCTCAATCATAATTTATAGTGTCGCCATAAAAGTACAAAACCAAACCAATTCCCTCCTTAATCATGAACTAGTAGCTATCTTCAAAGAAGAAGAAGTGAGAGAACGAGATAGAGAGAGATTTAAATTTGGGGATTTGGTTTGGTGGATTCATGAAGTTTCTGTGATGTGTTTTTTGGTTCTTCCATTTGTAGAAGAGAAAGAAAGAAAGAGTAGAGAAGAAAGGTCTTGTATGATTGATGAGGAAGCGAGATAATGGTGAGAAGATGGGAATCGAGAAGAGCAAGGGTGTTGTGTTCAGGTCATATGAAACCAATATCCTACATTGGTAAAGTACTAGGATTAAGCCTTCTATATATTATCAAGCCTATAAGAAGCGTTTGAGAAAATTTGAATTGGTAGAAGGCTTGGGATAAGGTTGGGTTGAGGATTATGATTGCAATGTTAGATGACACGTGTCACGATGTGATTCGTTCATACGTCCACGTCAGTAACATTATTAATACTGTTAACCGAGGTATAAAAAATAGCCACATAAAGTTCGTTTAATATTATTTTAATTTTTTTAAAAAAGCCCAAGCCCACATACTAAAGGCCACCTCTATCCCTTAGCCTTTTGCCAGTTTAAATTATTTTAAACTCTACTGTGGGACTTATTAATATAAAGAAGGCTTGAATTTAGGACTTCATCAATGTGGGACAACAGATTCTCTTACTATTCACATTCTTCTTCTTCAACCATTGAACAACTATCATTTGTAGACATCCTAAACATAGTGAATTTGAATGCATTTTCTAGGAAGGATCTGAACTTCACCTTCTTCCTTCCTCACCACTTTCTCTCTCTAGCTACTCTCTCTTTAGTCATCTCCATTGCAAGCCACAAACCCAAAACACCGCAAACCATTCACAACTTGGACTATCTTATTTCCCATCATGATCACTGAACTATTCATTAAGGTAATGATAATTAAAACACATGGTTAAGAGATGGGTTGTCCAACAAATTTGGAAGCCCTCTAAATTCTTGAATGGTCTTTGAATTGCTAAGTTATGTGGATCTCATATACTTCTCAGAATCATGCCATAGTGGAGCTTGTCATGACATTTAAAGTTGTCTTAGATCGTTGTTGGAAACATGTACATCTCTGTCTAGAGGGAGAGTTCATTATGGAGGAGGAAGGGGCTTGGATGAAAAATTTTCAATTTGCATTTAGTCCTCTCTTTCTTTCTCGCGTCTTCTGGGGTAATTCATTTGATTGTTTTCATATGTCCCATGTACTCCTAGTAGTTTATCTTGCTACTACAGACTGCATATCTTGTAATTTTATCAATGTTGGTTCCTTCCTCCCCTCCCTTGGTAATTATGTTCTCATGCCTTCATGCTCCGTTTCTAGAATAGAAAAATAGAGCAAAATCATCTGCCTTCATCGTCATTTAAGAAACTAACAAAGTGAGTCAAAATAACAAAATCAACTATGTGAGTAGCTGGACTAATCAAGAGTTCTTAGCCATGAAAATAACATGTGAATTTATTCATGTAATTAAAGCATCTGACATCATAATAATAATAATAATAATAATAATAATAATAATAGGGGTTTAAAGACTTGAATAAAAATGTCAGTTTGTTCTTTACAGATTTGCAAGCTACTGGCATAAAAATGTCAATTTGACTTCTCCCCTTTCATGGCTTAATCATTCTTTTAATGTGGTAGAAGAAGCAGGTTGATGTGGCCATAAGTTAATCCGTGCATGATTTGTATGATGTCCTATTGTTTGGTGATCATAGTTGTGTTGAATGAGAGAGAGAGAAAGGGAGCAAAGAGAGTTTGTCAGAGAAACAAAGAAGAAGATATACAGTTATGAAAGGAATAAATTTTACTTGTCCCACATTGGTAAAATGTTGAAATAAAACCTTTGATATAATGTCAAGTCCACATGTTTAGCTTAAAACAATTGGAATTTAGGAAAGGCTTGGAATAGGAATGGGTTTAGGTAAGCTTGTCATTATGATAAAATTAAATTTCACACCAGAATAAAAATAAGACAAAAAATGATAATGTGTCATGTCAGATGACACATGTCAAATCGTGGTTAGTCTGTACGTCCACATTAGCAACGGCATTAATACTGTTAACCGAGATACTAAAAACTACCACAAAAAGTTCTTTCAAGTACTAAAATTGAACTTTCAAAAGTTCAGGTATCAAATTTGACATTAACCCTTTCACTCCTTTACAGCATTTGCATATTATTCTTGCAATGTAAAACGATGTTTAGGTTATAACTATCTTCACTTTTAACATAAGAGATTCCTTCACTAGAAAAGGGATCGATAAAACGAATCACACTTTTACCACTAAACTATACCCACTACAGTTTGATTATTGCATATAAAGGAATTCTTATATGCTCAAATTTAACATCACAATTTATTTTATTTAACCTTGTGACAAAACTTCCAACCAACCAGAAAGATCCTATTGTTCTAACTTTTTGCCTTCTCATATGTTTCTAGAATTCATGAACAACAACTCTAGCCATATCAAACCATCTTTGATTCACTTTTCCCTCTAAATACTCTCTTATTTCTCTCACACTACAGGTACCATCCACTTAATGTGCTTAGAATTTTGGTTTAGCATGATTTTTCTATCATGAAGTTTTTCCTCTTAACTCATTTTTTGCTTAATCCATTCCTCCACATTAACTTCCTTATTTCCAGGCATATGTCTATGTATGCCTAATGGTCTCCAAGCTTTCCTGGTTTCTTCACAATTCATGATACGAGAACCTTCGTATTCACGCGTGAGAACCCCTTTGGATATTGCGAACCCCCAGCACAATGAATAGAAAACCCACATGCCTTTGATTTCAATCCCTAAGAAGGATTAGATATCAGATTTGTCTTAGGTTGTTGATCTTAAAGAATTAGGATAACAAACCCTAATTGCGAAACACTCCACAAAGAAGGTGATCGATCTTCTTTGAATGTTCCTAAAGCATGTATTCTATCAAGAACACAAAGATTTCAAGCAAAAGCTTCGTTTTTCATTCAACAATAATCTGTCTTTTACAAACAACCAAATAGGTTTATATAACCAAACAAAGGAAAACAAAACGTCAAAACAATGAATTCAATACGTCCTAAATGTTGGCTGGCGGCCAATCAAAGATGGCAGGCGGCCATGAGCATTCTGGAGCAAAATTTGTAAAGTTCGAAAAAGTGGCCAGGGGAGTCATGGCCGGCGGCCATGGGATAATGGCTGGCGGCCATTCTTGTTTCTCTGCACAAATCAGCTTTCCTTGGCTCTATTTGATGGTTACTTGAAAAATATTGAAGTATACTTGCTCCATCCTTGTTCCAAAGCCTTGATAACCTTGTGATTCATCCTTAGCATGCTCTAATAAGCCTTGGAAGTGATTATTGTAGGCATGTTGAATCTTCTTAGCTCTAGCTCTTGTGATTGGTCCTTGAGGAAAACTTATTGGACTTGAATTTCTTTGAGGTTCCATGGTTGCCACTTGGTCTTCATGTTGATTCGGATCTAAACTTTGGACCGTTGGCTCTTCTGTAACATTCCCCCTCTCCTCAAAAGGATTCGTCCTCGAATCAAAAGCATCACCTACATCAAAAGGACTAAGATCAGCAACATTAAAGGTTGCACTAACATTGTACTCACCTGGTAAGTCCACTTTATAGGCATTATCATTGATCCGTTCAAGTATCTGAAATGGACCATCTCCTCTTGGACTCAATTTAGACTTTCGTTGTATTGGAAACCGCTCCTTGCGAAAATGAACCCAAACCCAATCTCCGGGTTGGAAAATCATAGGTATCCTTCCTTTGTTCACTCTTGAAGCTACCTTGGCATTTTGTTGCTAAATCCGGTCTTTCACCTGTTTATGTAGCTTCCTCACAAAATCTGCTTTAGATGCAGCATCAAAACTAACAAACTTGTTAGGCGGTAATGGCAATAAATCAATAGGAGATAAAGGATTAAAACCATAAACAATCTCAAATGGAGAACAATGAGTAGTGCTATGAATAGCCCTATTATATGCAAATTCCACAAAAGGTAAGCAATCCTCCCAAGTCCTAACGTTTTTCTCTATTATTGCCCTTAACAATTGAATCAAAGTTCGATTTACCACCTCTGTTTGCCCATCAGTTTGTGGATGACAGGTAGTCGAAAACATAAGCTTAGTTCCCAACTTTCCCCACAAAACTCTCCAGAAATGACTCAAAAATTTTACGTCCCTATCACTAACAATGCTTTTAGGTATGCCATGCAATCGCACAACCTCTCTAAAGAACAAATCAGCAATATATGTTGCATCATCAGTTTTATGACATGGGATAAAATGAGCCATTTTACTAAATCGATCTACCACAACAAAGATACTATCATGACCTTTCCTAGTCCTAGGTAAGCCAAGAACGAAATCCATAGACACAGCAGTCCAGGGTTCATCAGGAACAGGCAATGGTTTATATAGTCCATGTGGTTGCAGTTTAGATTTAGCCTCTTTACATGTAATGCAAGTTTTACAAATTTTATGCACATCATGCCTCATGCCAGGCCAAAAGAAATGTTCATGTACCAAATGATACGAGAACCTTCGTATTCACGCGTGAGAACCCCTTTGGATATTGCGAACCCCCAACACAATGAATAGAAAACCCACGGATGCCTTTGATTTCAATCCCTAAGAAGGATTAGATATCAGATTTGTCTTAGGTTGTTGGTCTTAAAGAATTAGGATAACAAACCCTAATTGCGAAACACTCCACAAAGAAGGTGATCGATCTTCTTTGAATGTTCCTAAAGCATGTATTCTATCAAGAACACAAAGATTTCAAGCAAAAGCTTCGATTTTTCATTCAACAATAATTTGTCTTTTACAAACAACCAAATAGGTTTATATAACCAAACAAAGGAAAACAAAACGTCAAAACAATGAATTCAATACGTCCTAAATGTTGGCTGGCGGCCAATCAAAGATGGCAGGCGGCCATGAGCATTCTGGAGCAAAATTTGTAAAGTTCGAAAAAGTGGCCAGGGGAGTCATGGCCGGCGGCCATGGGATAATGGCTGGCGGCCATTCTTGTTTCTCTGCACAAATCAGCTTTCCTTGGCTCTATTTGATGATTACTTGAAAAATATTGAAGTATACTTGCTCCATCCTTGTTCCAAAGCCTTGATAACCTTGTGATTCATCCTTAGCATGCTCTAATAAGCCTTGGAAGTGATTATTGTAGGCATGTTGAATCTTCTTAGCTCTAGCTCTTGTGATTGGTCCTTGAGGAAAACTTATTGGACTTGAATTTCTTTGAGGTTCCATGGTTGCCACTTGGTCTTCATGTTGATTCGGATCTAAACTTTGGACCGTTGGCTCTTCTGTAACAATTCATCAATATATGCTTTAAACTTTCTTCCTATAAAAAAAAAAAAGAAACACATTCCCTATCGACTTGATATTCTCGTTTTATTAAATTATCTTTCGTGGACAAACCATTCCAAGCACTCCTCCATAGGAAAAGTTGAATTTTCTAATAAGTCTTGATTTCCTAAATCCAATTTGGATCTTTATTATTAGCGTCAGCTTCCCTTTCCTCTTCTAATAACTCCTTATAGGCTATTTTGATAGTAAACGTCCCATTTGATTCTATCCCAAACCTACAAATCGTTATCATCATTATTAGAAAGGAGCATAACGCCTAGCTTGTTTGTAATTTGCATCTAAAGGATATTGAATATTTCCTTCATCCCACCATTCTTCACCCTTCTAGGATTGAACTAAAGCCAACTCTTCTGCATTTCTATGTAAGGGACCATATAGAAGACTCCGTAAGCTCACTCCACCCATCCATTTATTTATCTAAACCACTTATTCTATTATGTCAACTTAAAAGAAGCATCTTATCATATCATTGAATTTTTACTACTTCTGTTAACATCGTTTAGAACTAATAAGTTGTTTCTTTTATGTTAAGAAATAGAGAGATCGGTGTTAGTAAAATATTTAAAATATCCATGAAAAGTTCGATTGTTTATTAAATTAACCAATTCAAAATTCTTGTACTAAATCAAAATTTTGTGTAAAATGTCAAATACCAAATTTGACATTTTTCTAAAAATAAACGAGTGCTCCTAAATCATCTATTCCAATGAATTCCTTTACCAAGGGATTGATATATAGGAAAAATGTTTAAATAATTAAAAGAGTTTTGAGAAAGGGGAAAAAATCAAAAGGAGAAATTAAAGGCAAAAAAAAAAAAAAAAAGATTTTGCTAATGGGTAGGAACTTTTATAGAGCTCTTAAAAATTTTTATTAAGTAAAGCCTGTATGTCATTGTTATCCACTCATAAAATCCAAGATGTTAAAATTGAATTGAAGATAGCTACTATCAAGTAAAATTGAGCCAATTTAAGGGATAGATTAAGATTTAAATCCAAGTCATCAACTAAATACCCAATGCAACTTAACCAAATCAATTCAAAGAAGTGGAAGTGTATGGGATCCAAAAATGGTAGTTTAGACCTAATAAACGAGTTCGAAGAAATATAGAAGAACGTAAAGAATGGGATATAAGAGATGGTTTGCTTATATTCCAATTCCATTATCTCAAGTTTTAACTAATCGTGAGAAGTAAACCTATTGCATCCTAAGCCTTCCATATTGAAGACAATGCTAAAAAATATGATCCTGATGTTCAATGCAAATTCAACATAAGTCAAGAAGTTTATGCTACTAATCATTGACAAGAGTTGAAAAATATGTTCAAGACCTGATAGATACAAAAGTTAGTACAATTGGATGCTATTAGACACATAGAGCCTAATGTTAATAGTTCCTCCTTGAGACATTCAAGATTTACTATTACCATGGCACATATTAGAGAGATCAACATGGCACAAAGAGGACTTGCATGTACCTATTAGATAGTTAGTGATGCAAAAAGTTACCGTAAACACAAACTAGAGCACTCACCAAGTGTTCTAAATCACACAACAATTGCAAATGATACAATCTCAAAGAGAAAGTTATCTCAATTTAAGGTTTTAAAAGTACATGATAAGTTCTGAAAAGAAAGAAAAGTCTAAAGAACTATTTATACTATTATAGGAAAACCCTAAAAGACAAACAATAAATAAACCCTGGCAGCCTAAAGATGAAACCGGAGTAATATAGGTTAGCTCTAATGATGGTGGTGTAGCCTTCAACATTGGCAACGTATCTTTCAAGGCCGATGGCGTAAGGTGAAGCGGCCTAGTGTTGCTTCCTCCTCTCTTATTGGATAACTCCTTGTTTCAAGTATGTGTTTACTATGTCGTCTGCATCAGTTAACCCACCACTTAAAGTGAGTAGGCCATCTCTAAAGGATAAGTATGAACAAGTAAGCCTAACTTAGAGTAAAAGTGAGAAGACCAATGGCATTGGAGATGATAATGGGAATAAAAGAAAAGGTAACAAGGAAAGATCCCAAAATCAAATTGTTATGCAATCCTATCTTTTTAGATTGTTAGCTTAATAGAGCACTTTCCTATCTTTCTCAAATTGCCATTCATTATATCACTATCTTATTCTTGGATTATTTGTTCAATTAAGCTCTATTTTAGCTTCCTTAGAATACTTGCTCATTTAAGCTCTATCATAGCTTCCTTGCATGATTAACTCACAATAGGGCCATCCATTGACTTCAGATCATTTATTCTTTAAAGCACTATCTTATCCCTTTCTCCTTAAGTTGCTTACATATAAGAGTGCTATATGATTACTTGCTCGTAATAGCATTATCTTGTCTTCCTTAAATCACTTCCTCGTAAAAGTGTTACCCTATTCTATATTCTTTAGATCACTTCATTGTAAGGGCGTTTCTTAAGTCGCTTGCCATCTGCTCTAATTGCATCTTTCGTTAATTTCTTACTCATTAAAGCATGGTCCACCTTCTTTGGAAAGCAAGCGAACCTCTTATGTATCCAATTCCAATCTTTAAGATGAATACATCAAAACCAAATAACTCATACTGTGATCAAATCTAAATAAACAAAAACTGTTACCCAAACCCATGAGCAACAAAAGGTAAACTCATCAAAATCAAGCTTGATTTAAAAAAAAAACGGGGGGAAGGGGGTGGGAGGGTTGAGGTGGGGTGGATCTCTTTTGTCTTCATGATGAAGGTTTAACCAAACATCACCATCGTTGCACAACAACAATACTAACCATCCTTAACATGAATTCAAAGAACATTACCAAAGAAATCGTTTAGGAATCCCATGTCCCATGTTCTTCATCATAGTTTACATCATTCGCACAACTTCAAAAGGACCTTTTGTGTTGAGTTATCTTGGTAGGTGTTCTTTGTTGGTGGCATGTTGATTGGAATCAAAATGAAAATCTATGCCATAGTCTAAGTTCAAAAGCAAAAGGTGAGAGTGGATTTAAAAGAGCAAAAGCATAATCAAATATGTGAGCAAAACTTTAGTTGAAATATGTAGAAAGAATGTGTACAAGGGAATATTGTAGACCTTGCACAAGTTTATAGAGCTTATAGGGATATTAGAACAACAGTTGCAAGAAGAATGGATAAGTTTTATGAAGTATTTTCCAAGGAAGTATGTTGAATTTCAAGAGCTTCTAACAATTTTTGTAGTTTTCTGAATATGTATTTAGCTTTGTCAGCAAGTGTTTGATTATAACTGCTTAAATTAATCAAAATCAAAGGTCTATTTTCATAACCAAAGTGTTTATATTTAGCATTTGAAATAATGAAGACTCTACCATCAAAAGGAGGATATAGACAAATATTGGATTCAAATATAAGCAATATTTCACATCTCTTAAAAATCATGAGTTGAAGATATTAGAAGTGATTATTTAGGAATAGAGATATTACATATTAGGTGGTTGTTTATTTCCTTTTTTTTAAGCATATTTTCCTATTCTAGTATTTATTTTTTATGGAGTTGTACCATGCTAGTAATTGAACTAGTATAAATATGGAAAACTTCTACGATCCATCAATATTACTATTCAGTCAATTATCTGAATATTGAAAATAAATATAGTAATCAACATACTAACTATTTTAATGATTGATTTTAGTTTAATATAAATCTTTAGCCATTAAATAACTGATAGGATCAGCTCCATTAGGAAAGACATAGAATTTTCCATAAATATGTAACCCTATAAAGAAGATCATAAGCTATCATATGTATATGCTATTCCTTTAAAAGAGACTATCCCATATTTGATTTTTTTTTTTTTTTGCAAATAAACTTAAATTCTTATTAGTCTTGTGTGATTGTGGTGAACTTGTCTATACTTATCCGTCACATCATGGCATACTTCCTTTCTTGTTATTTAGATATTCATGACATTATTTTATTCTTATTTTGATTTTATTATTGATATAATTAATATTTATAAGAATAAAAGAAACTTCTTAATCTTTCAAACCCAACCAAGCCTAGACATAATGGGACTATAATATCACCCAATCATTAAACCCATACTAACTTAGGTCTTGTAGCCTTGTATTTCACCAATGGTTTGTGCTATGGCACATTAAATCGGAAGGACTTTTGAAAAATCTACATGGTGGGACAATGGGTATTTGCAAAGCTAAACCAACCAAGCAGTGGTTGCCAAGAATGACAGAATAGTAAACAAATTTAAGGGTGGTGCTTTAGTGTTGTGTGTGTGCTTATGAGTTTGTTTAGGGTTGTTGGGTTGGCAAAGAGGTGGTGGTGTGGTGTTATGTATGGTCAAAGGATGGTGGTTGTCATAGTGGTGGAGGTACGATATTTTGGCTTTATGTGATGTTTAGATATTGGTTTTGGGGTGGGTTTTTAGAGATGGAAAGAGGAGGAGTTGGCTAGACAGATAAACATAGACTTAAATTTGTGCACATAGTCAAATCTTATACAACAAACTTCTACTAAACACAGACACAAAACTGCCCCTATTTTTCATTTTAAGAACAGAGTATACCAAGGTTCTGTTAAAAAACAGTAACTATTAGAAAAGATGAACGACGAGGGGGTGGTGATTGGTGCTTGATTGCAGTTGCTATTCAGGGGCTCCTCGGTTGTTGGTCTGGTCGTCGTCTTCTTGCTTGGGCCTCACTTACAACATGTCGGTGTTTGGAAGTTCCGAAGCTCAATATTACGTTCTCTTCTATCAAGTCAAGGAACTAAGTCCTACATCTTGATGTCCATGGTTACTTGTGTTGTAGTTGAGCTATTTGAAGTTGGTCAATTGCCGTTGATCGGCCTATAAATGGGACTTGAGTCCAAGTGTTTCTCGAGATAAATAATGAATTTTTTTTTAAAATGATCGGAACCTCATGCCACTTACATCGTGCTACTATAATCCTTGGATCTCTCTATTTTTCTAATCAACTATTTGTGATTTTGAGAGCCATATCATTGAGAAGTATAATGTGATAGTTTTTGAGGAATTTCCTTTTGTATATACAATAAGATTGGAATAAATTGTAACTGAAATTTACATGGAAAAGCAATGAGGTATAAGTGTTTGCAATTTAGTTATGTCCCACATTGGCATAACTTTAATAATGAATTGTGTATAAGATCAAATTAAAGGATCCATATTTGAATTGACAAAATGCTTATAGGCAACTATAGGTCTAATATCTATGTATTAGATGAAGTAGGCCTTCTCATCGACATGAATATTTAAGGTAAAATTCAGATAGTATTCATAACGTTAGCCCTATTATTTATTTATTTGTTATTTATTAAAAAATCTATAAAAGTATTTTTAGTGTTTGTTTCATCCATAAAACCTTGAAAAGATCTTTTTCTTATTGTTTTTATGGTGCTTAATGATTATATTTGATGTCTATCTAGATTTTGTGGCATGTTACAAGTTCTACATGGAGATAACAATGTTAGCATCTTGTTCCTCAACGGTGTAATGGGTCGGTCGTCTTCTCCTTGTAGATGTTACTACCGGACTTTGTTTATCTTGTGAAGTTGCTATTTGCAATTACCTCTTTGCTTAGCTTTTTCAAACAAGGAATAAAATGTTCTTTTGGCAAATATCACAACAATATTCGAAAGAATCAACAATTTTATCGATATTTTTAAATATAAAAATTAATTTATTGTTTCATTTCAAAAATATTCTATTTCATTTGAGTCCACTTCAATACATTTTAATCTAATCTAATTCATTTCATTTTAAATCATTATACCAAATGTCACATAAATAATTATCAAATAAAGAAATTGATTACACCAAGGTCTGTTTAGATGGTATGTTTTTCATTGGGATCTGTACCAATATCTTTATCGGTACTTGTATCATGTTTATTTTATATTAATATCTAGTCTATTTGATATATTTATAAGTAAAAATATCCGTTTTTTATCGATATCTATTTTTGACAAACAATTTGTTTAAGAAAGATAAAAAAATAAAGCTAGAATAACAAAAAAATAACCAAACAAACATATCCTAACTTCCTCCTATAAAAATAAAAATTAGTAGTCAACATCCATTTCATCGGTATGATTTGGTTCCACTTGCGGTTCTAGTCATGTGTACAATTGGAAGCACATATAGAGAATTGAGATGCATGTTTCTTCAAGACAAGACACATAAATCTTTAGAATTTTCTTTAAAAAAATTTTTATGTACATATATTGAGGAGATAAAATAGTGCACTTTCTTAGGATTCAAGCCAAGTCTAAAATGAAACGGTTATAGCTTATTTAGCTGAGTTGATTTTGACCATAACTAATTCGTGATTGAGTTTTGAAAAATAAACTCTGTTGACTGATTTCATGTTAAGTTTTGACAACATGTGCCATTTTGTCTCAAACAATTAATTTAACAAACTCAAAGTTGTGAATCTCTCATACAAGTGTTACATAACATACATTTGATAATTTCAATTCTATTTGGTTTCATACAATGATTTAATACACTCCATACATATAATTTACGGGGGGAAAACAACAAATGAATAAAAGAATGCACCATAATAAAATTTAAAAATTGCAATTTGCAAGAGTAAATTATGGATGGTTTAGAAACAATTGCCTCAATTCCGAATATATTGTAAATATTCTACCTTTTGGAAATACTTACCGCGGCAATTTTTCTCATATCTTCATAATAGCTTATCCGTTATGAATACTTTTCTGTAAGTTTGGTTCATTTGAATGAAATAAAGCTAAAATGGAATAATGATTCCTTTGTTTTAAGATTAGGGGTATTTTTTTGAAAAAGATATGTATTTAAGAAGGAATACTGATTTCTCTAGTGAAGGGAAGGAATAAAATTCTTTATCTAGTCTATATTACACGAAATAAATATTCTTTATGTAGAATTTTCAACGAACCAAACGATGGAATAGGTATTTTGCGGTAATAAAGGTGGAATATCTATTTCATTCTTATCAATCAAATATGCTGTTAATATTTTGTAATATAAAATAATGCCATGAATAACTTTTTGTATTAGTAAAATACATTTTGAGATGTAATTTATATTAAAAAGTAATAAATTGCACTTTTTTAGAGATTCAGGCTAAGTCTATATTGGATATATAAATGGTTTATTCTTATTCAGGTGAATTCAATATGACTGGGACTAATTACTGATAAGTTTTAAAAGGTAAGATCGATTGCCCATCTTTCATTCAAGTTGTGAATTCTATTTAAACAAGTGATTGCATACACGTATATGGAAAAAATAAATTAAAAGAACAAAAAATATATTTTTTTTCAATTTAAAAAGTTAATATTTTATCATAATAAATTTAATAATCTTATACACAAGAGGAAAAGAAATAGTATTATAAGTTTAGGTTTAATTAACTACATTCTCACCTAATTATTCTCTTCTTAATTTATCCATGAGTTATATAAAAAAAAACATGAAAAAGGAAAAAAAATCATAAATCATAAAAAAGTTGAAACATTTATTAATTTGTCCGAATGAGATGTGTGTGTATATATATATAATTAAAGGAAACTAGGTTCTAATTATCTTATATAATATAAATAAAGTATTATATCGATTTGTATATTAAGAAAAAGGTAGAGGAAATTACAATGGTAGGATTTTGAAAAATGCAATATAAGGAAGTTACTTCAACAATTTCATTTCATAAGACATATGTCTACTATTATTTAATAAATGATATCATTATATAAAAAAATGTTGGTTTTTAAAAATAATATTACAAACGATTTATTTATCCTACTATTTATAATTTTCAAATATTCATAAACTCCATATCATCTACTATTGTATTTTCATGATAAAATGCTTCATATGAAAAACAGAAGAAAACATATACAATTCTACAATTTAATAAATACACTTATATTAAAATTAATAACTTCATTGGCAGTTATAAAAATAAAAGAGAATAATGACCATTAACTTGATTTTAGTATCTGGATAATGAATCCATCTAAAAAAATTATATGGTATATTTGTGGTATATTTATAATTACAAACAATCAAAAGTAGTTGTATGTTAATACCCGAATACAAAGCCCGACACACTCTTCCTAGGGTTATTACTCCCTTGTGTTTTCCTCCTCACACTACTCAGATTACCAAATGAGTTTCTAACCCTAATATGATATTTCTCTCTCTCTCTCTCTCTCGTGTTTTCCTCTCACAAACTCTCGTGTGTAACCCTAATATGATTTTGCGAATGCAGGTAACATAAAAGGAAATGCTTATGGCAGTTTGAGTCGCCAAACACTCCTTTAGACACTGTGTCTAATTTTTAGGGAAATAACCAGATGAGCTCCTTTCCATTCATTCTTTTTATTTATACATTTTGTTTTGTATTCCATCTGTACTAATCTGGATGTTATTCTGTTATCCTGTTTGTATCTACTTCTAATCTATTACATGTATTGAACTGATTCAATTTTACACGTGTATTCTATTACATGAATTGATTATAATAGGATTTTAGTTAATATTTAAAGTGTAAATTCCTTGAGCCACCTGGGTTTTCTCCCGATCCTTGTTGTTTTTTGATTTTGGGTCGTATTAAATGTCTCCCTCTGTTGAAATAACACCTTATCCTCAAGGTGAAACTGTGGGTAAAGTTATTTGAACAAATGGAGATCCACCCAACTAGTGTCCTCCGATGGTAACCCCATCCACTGAACTAGAATCTGTGGAACGTGTTGACCATGTCTCAAGATAGTCTGGGAATCCAAAATACATATAGGATCTAAAATAGGGTTATTGTGAAAAACCCTTGGTGGTAATTCCAAACTAGGTAGTACTGATCCATGTAATTTGACTACCAATTGTAAAAACAATTGAGTCACCTTTGTTACAGTAAAATGAGAGTCGAGTGGTCCAATATGACAATATTTGGAAAGTCTATCCATTACGACTAGTATCACAGTATATCCTTGGGACTTTGAAAGACCAACTACAAAGTCCATTGATAAGTCCTCCCAAATTAATTCTGGCAAGGGCAATGGTTGTAATAAACCAGCAGGGCTTTGAGTAGTGTACTTAGTTTGTTGACAAGTAAGGCAACCTCTAATAAACAACTTGACATCATGTTTTATGCCGGGCCAAAAAAAATTGAGAAACTATTCGCTGATATGTCTTTCGGACCAAAAAATGCCCTACAGTAGGAATACTATGAAACTCCTCTAAAAGTAATGGAATCAATGAAGAAGTAGGAACCAGAAATAGTTGATGATCCTTAAATAGTAAATAATTGAACCATTTGAGATTCCATTTAAGAGGATGACCAGCATCCAGATCAATAATAAGTTTCACAAAAGCTGGCAATTCTCTGTATTCCTGTTTCAACTTGTCAACAAAAGTAAAATGTGGCATCGAAAAAGCAAGATAACTGAAGTCATGTTGTCTTGAGAGAGCATCTGCCACCACATTCTCCTTCCTAGCCTTGTACTCAATAGAGTAATCATACCTAAGTAATTTGATCAGATTTTATGTTGCTCAGGAGTCTGAATTACTTAGGTTAAAAGCTCCTTCAAACTTCTATGATCTGTCCTGATAGTAAAATGGGAACTTAACAAATACTGGTGCCACTTTCGTACTGCTTCGATTGCTGCATATAGTTCTCGCACATAAGTTGAGGCTTTAACTAAATGAGTAGGTAACTTTTTATTAAAGAAGGCAATCGGTCCACCCTCTTGTAGTAATACTGCTCCAATGCCAGTACCTGAAGCGTCTAACTCAATGACAAAATGTTTCTTGAAATCTGGTAAAACCAATATGGGAGCCTGTCTTAAAGCCTGTTTGAGCTTAATGAAAGCTTGCAAAGCAGTAGCATCCCAGTGAAAATTGTCTTTTTTTAACAAGTCAGTCAATAGGCTTGCGATGGAAGCAAAAGACTTAATGAATCTTCGATAGTAATCGGCCAGTCCCAGAAAAGCACGTAATTGCCTTAATGAAGTGGGTTCTGGCCAATTCTCTATAGCCAGTAGTTTACCAAGATTAGGTGAAACTCCCTCCCCTTAAACCACATGTCCTAGATATTTGATGGAACTCTGTCTAAAGACACTTGCATTTTTTTAAGAACATGGTATTTTCTGCAAAGATGGACAATACCTTATCCAAGTGTCCGATATGTAATTCCAATGTCTCACTATATATGAGAATGTCATCAAAGAAAACAATGATAAATTTTCTCAAGTGAGGTTTAAAAATATCATTCATGATAGATTGGAAAGTGGCTAGAGCGTTACTAAGGCCAAAAGGCATAACAAGAAGTTCATAGTGGCCCTCATGTGTCCGAAATGCAGTCTTCTCAACATCAGATGGAAACATCCTGATCTGATGATAGCCTGCTCGTAAGTCAAGCTTTGAAAATATTGTGGCTCCTTTCAATTCATCTAGTAGCTCATCAATGGTAGGGATGGGATATTCATCTTTGACAGTGGCTTCATTCAAAGCTCTGTAATCAACACAGAACCTCCGGCTACCATCTTTTTTCTTCACTAAAAGGACTGGGGAACAAAAAGGTGAGGTATTGTTTTGTATAATGCCATGCTCCAGCATCTCCTGAACTTGGTTTTTGATTTCCTCTTTTTGAAAATGAGGATATTTGTAGGGTTTCACATTGATAGCGGAAACACCTTCCTTCAAGTGTATTCGGTGTTGCACTGTTCTTAAAGGGGGCAATGATGAAGGTGGCTCAAAAATATGATTATATTTGCCCAACACTTGCTCGACAAGTGTGCTGTTGGCGAATTGCTGTGAAGTATTTTCCACCTGAGCCTCTAAAGAAAAACATGAAGCCACTAAATCATGTTTAATTAAACGTCTAAGTTAATTGAAAGAAATCTGATTCCCAAGACAAGAATTTGACCCATGCAATACCACTGAGTGTCCGTGATGCAAAAATTGCATTGTTAAGGTACTGTACTCAATAGTTACAGGACCTAGAGTCTTGAGCCAATCTACTCCCAATACCACTTTTGATCCTTGTATAGGTAAGACATACAAATTGACTACAAATTCCAAACCCTGGATATGCAACATAACATCTTTACACACACTGTCACAATACAACTTTTGTTCATTGCCTATGACAACTGAAAATCATGTAGTTGGTTGTACTGACAACCCCACTTGACTAGCTACCTTGGTCTGAATGAAATTGTGAGTACTACCCGAATCTACCAATACCATCAAAATTGTCTGATTAATTTGACCTGAAAACTGTAAGGTTCTGGAACATGAAAACCATTTAGAGCACGATAGCTAATTGCACACGAATCATCCACATTTACTACATAATCTACCTCAGATGTAGTAATAAGAGCATTGTCCTCATGCATATCATCAGACAAAGTCATCAATAAGAGAAATTTGGACTTACATTTATGATTACGATGAAATTTCTCATCACAGTTAAAGCACAAGCCTTTTTCTCTACGAATTTTCATTTCTTCAGGTGTCAGATGTTTAATAGGAATTGAATGTGATGGTTTAGGTAATGAAGCAGCAGAATTAGAAGGTTTAGAGAATTGGAGAGTACTAGGATTAGAAGAATAGAGTAGAGCTTGAAAATAATATGGCTTGTATTGCTTTGCTGGGTCATTCAATTTATCCTCATGCTTCCTCGCCAACCATATAACCTCGACCATATCCTTAGGGCGAGCTAACTGAAGTTCTTGTTTGATAGCAGATTTCAATCCAGATATGAAACAACTAAGAAGAAAGGCATCTGACAGTCCCTCCGATCTGTTGACTAAAGCCTCAAACTGAGATTGATACGTTGCTACGGTGGAAGTTTGTACCAATTTAGATAATAACCCATGGACATCTTCATAGGGAGAAGGACCAAATCTGTAAGACAGAGCCTCTGTACCTTTTTGCCAAGAACTCGATTGTTTGTTTTGGAACATCCACTTGTACCACTCACGAGCATCACCCTCAAATGCAAAAGAACAAATGGTAATGCGTTGTTCCTCTTGCACATCATGAAACTCAAAAAATTGCTCAACTTGAAATAGCCACCCCAGGACATCTGTGCCAGCGAACTTAGGAATTTCCAACTTAATACCCTTGAATAAAGAATCGGATAAAGTAGATCCGAGTTTGGAAGATAATGAATCATTGAGATTTTGATTCCCTGAAGAATTCAAGTCAGGATTATGACCTACTTCAAGTTTTTCAATACATGAAGTAAGTAATTCTAAGCTTTCTTGTATTGCAATTAAAGAATTTTTAACAAATTCTGATTCTTGTTGTTGATTTCTGCGAGTTTCTAGAGCCATATCAATGGAGATCGAATCCGGAACGAGAGCACCAAATGTTAATACCCAAATACAAAGCCCGGCACACTCTTCCTAGGGTTATTACTCCCTTGTGTTTTCCTCCTCACACTACTCAGATTACCAAAAGAGTTTCTAACCCTAATATAATATTCTCTCTCTCTCTCGTGTTTCCCTCTCACAAACTCTCGTATGTAACCCTAATATGATTTTGTGAATGCAGGTAACATAAAAGGAAATGCTTATGGCAGTTCGAGTCGCCAAACACTCCTTTAGACACTGTGTCTAATTTTTAGGGAAATAACCAGATGAGCTCCTTTCCATTCATTCTTTTTATTTTACATTTTGTTTTGTATTCCATCTGTACTAATCTAGATGTTATTCTGTTATCCTGTTTGTATCTACTTCTAATCTGTTAGATGTGTTGAACTGATTCTATTTTACACGTGTATTCTATTACATGAACTGATTATAACAGGATTTTAGTTAATATCTAAAGTGTAAATTCCTTGAGCCACCTGGGTTTTCTCCTAATCCTTGTTGTGTTTTGATTTTGGGTCATATCATTATATTAGTATATATGCATATATGTATTTTTTAGTCAATTAGTAATTTCACTTATGAGTGTGTTAAAGTGTGGTAGCACCCATGACTAATGTTAGGCATTAATATGATTGTAATTTGTAAATGAAATGATAAATAAATACAAAGAAAGAAATGGTTTCAAGGATTTGGACTCTTTGATTTTTTTTTTCTTTTGTGAAATTTTTTTAATTTATAAATAAATGTTTGAAATTGTCTAAAATTTTGAAGCAACTCATGATAATATTGTTAGATTTTTTTTCTTTTTCAAATCTCAGTTATTGATCACACATAATAATATTAATAGGATAAAGTAATAAATATTGAGAGATGCATTTTTTATTCAACTTTTTGAGAGAATGCAATCGCTATTTTTATATTTCATCAGCATTTTTTTTTATGGAATTTAGCCAGATTCACTTCTTATTACTTCGGTAATATTCAATATAAATCATGCTGTATAATACTGAAATTGAACGTAAAATATAAAATATATATACATAGAAAATGGCCATATAATAAACACTACACATTATTATATGCATTTTACAAACGATTCATATAACATATATATATATTAATTTTACAAACGATTCATATAACATATATATAGTAATTCTATAGTCATTTATATACACAGTATATCTATTTATTCATATCTTCATTATAATATAAGCAATAAATATTATATTTATCATTTCATATTATGTACACTCACGAATGATATATATCTATATGTTATATGTAACTTATTTCACCGACATTCTGCAATTAATAATTAAGAAAAATGGGGTGAAATTTTATTTTTTCAATTTAATTCCATACACACACACACACACATTTCTCATGTGATGCGAAAATGAAATACCAAGAGAATAGATGCAAAATAATATACTCATGAAAATAAAATAAATAGAAATACATCATATAGTTATATGGGTATTATTATATACAACATTAGACATAGATTATCTGCAAGTTGTCCAAAAAATTACTTGTATTTTATGTATAATGATCTCTTTCGATATAAAACCTTAGGGTTACTCTTTTTATTCATGGTCGACCCTATACGCTTTGTTAGATTATTTGAATAGAATACGTATTAACTAACCTTACAAAAAAAATCAGATGAATACGAATAGCATAATTTTAAGGTTAATTACAAAATATAACCTATTTTTTAGTATTTTTACAAACAATTAACCTACATAACATGTGTTTTAACATTTTTACAAACAAGTAACCTGAGTTATATTTTTGACAAATACATATATTTGTTTTGTACTTTTGTAAAAAAAAAATGACCTAAGTTTTGTTTTTTAACAAATACATGACCATGTGTTTTCACACGACATATGTTTTTGTATTAATAATAGATAAAAGACATGTGAAAACAAAGAACATGTATTTGTCAAAAAGACAAAACTCAAATCTTTATCTGCAAAAGAATAAAACATGGTCATGTATTGGTCAAAACTAAAATTCATTTCACTTATTTGTTAAAATGTCAAAACATAAATATATATTTGTCAAAAATCAAAACTCAAATCATTTATTTATGAAAGTACTAAAAATACAAGTTATGTTTTTATGATTTTCTCTACTTTTAAAAACCAAAAAGTTAATACAAAATCACATCAAAGACATTCGATTTACTATAAATAGAAAATAAAATCACATTATATAGTTGACTATTTTTACTAAAATCATAAAAACCCATATATCACATGTAACATTTGGGGAGAAAAAAAAAGCAGCAGCTAAAATCACATCTTATACATTCAATTATGCATTGATATTGACATAATTATTTTTATATAATTCATATTTATATAAATAATTTTCCAACAAACTAGTAAACCGACAATTTTTCCTCATATCATTTAAACCTGAAATCAAGCTATTTAGGCAACTTATTAAGCTAAGCTCAGGTTCTAGAATATATAGCTTGGCAAGCTAGCTCAAGCTAGCTCTACTTTGAGCATTTGTTGATCTCATATGAAAGTTCTAACTTCAGACCAAATTCAATCTTCGATACAATTTCAAACCTCAACAAACTTTAATCAACTCAAACTAAAATCTACCATTTTACTACCATTGATCTAGCTAAAGTTGAACTCAAACTCAACAATGCAACACCCCCTTGACTCAATGACTACAAATCCTACATGCAAATCACACAATGGACGATTCACACCACTAGAGCAACAAAGCTAGAAACTGAATTCAAACGGGAACTCAAGTCCTGAAATGATGCATCATATCAACTTCATAAGCTCAGCACATGGCATCTCTGAATCTGATATAAACTTCTAGTCATTATATCCAAAATGAAATCACCTTCCTTAGGACCTTAACATCAACTTAAGCAACATAGAATAGAATTTGGCCCTTTCATGTTGCAGCCTGCAAATTGAATACAATTAGCACCATGCATCATGTATCATGGATTCCTAAATATGCCCGATTATAAAAAGCACATGGAAGAACTGGATATTTGTATGACAGAAAGAAACATAATGATTGATAGATAACATACTTCTATCATAGGTACATAGGATACCAAGAGCAAAGGGTCCATATAAGAGTTCCAACATAAAATTATACATCAACAAAATATGCGAGTTTTATGTACTCGCTCGAGCCAAAATTGAATCCTGTCTTGCACTGAGTAATCCACCATCCACTTTGGTCCCCAAATAAAACAACCATGGTACAAGTCAGCACAAGCATAAAAGCACTCTACATCTTTACAGTTGCTTTATTCCTATATGCAAAAGAAAAGCCCTGATCTACAGATATGTAAATCCTGTGACATGACAAAGTCAGATATCCCAACAGACGAAACCTAAAACTAAAATGACAACTAAGATAAAATTTCCTTCTTCCGGCAAGCTGCTACTTCCAGTAGGAGTCCAGCAAGTCGCATGCATGCTCCAAGTTCTTTTACAAGTTACAGACTCTTTTTATCGGTTACACCTGAGGTCAACAAATGCTTAGCTGCATTGCCTAGGAAAAGATAAAGACAAGAGTACTGAATCACTCTTGTCCAAGAATCAGAAAGCAAGTTATAATGTTGAAAAAGCATACTTCCTCAAGCTGTTGTGCGAGAGGATTTTCTTCCCATAAGGACTGGTTCGAAGCAAAGGAACATGGGGTTCTATTGCCACCACTAGATCAGCTCTAACAGCTCCCTGGCCAACAAAGACATGATATTTTTAAGTAAACAACAATAAATTATCTTTGAGAAGCTGCAAAATTTAGCTCACGTTTGTAGTTAGAGCACACAATCTAAAAAAGCATTTTTATACATATAGCGTGCTCAATTCTAGAGATTCAGCAGAGATTAGTTCCACTAGTTAATTTTTGTCCACAATAGCATAAAGAAAAACCTCCAGACTCTTCCATGCAAGTTTTTGGAGTTCATACCAGAAGAGCTACAAGAAAGAGGATTAACAAAGCATTACAAGCATATCATTTAATGATTAAGATGGTATTATCCAGGCAACTAGGTAATGCCATCTGAATTGTTCTATTTTTACCTTTCAGTATATACATATGTAAAGATGACACTTTCTTTTTATATGTTGGCTTTTGGTATAGTAATTGAATGAGGTAAAGGATATGTTTGATTTGCTAGAAGTACAAGAGGTCTTAGTGTACAAGGACCTCATCAACCATTCTTTAGAAAATTGGCTTGTCAAGAAGAAAATTTTGAGAAGCAAATAACATATAATGCAATTATCAAGGATTAAATTGTAGATGGTTCCATGTTAGAAAATTGCATTGGTGGTACAATTAGATGCAAGAATATTTCATGTGTAACCCAATTTATTAGTAAGAGAGATTACATCAGGAAAATGAGATGCATAAAATTTGCATTCCATATTATCAAGTCATATGGCAAAAGTTTTCTACAAACCCCTGAAAAAAGAGAGGGAAAACGAAAGGATGAGATCATCTAATCAGAGAATGTCGGCAGCTTGAATAACATAATTTCCATAAGGTCTTGCATGATTTGATCCAGCTAGGATTAGCAATCAGTTCCCGGACAATGTTTCCACGATGTTCATCACTTCCTGTTTTAAGACATCTCTCAACAACATTACTGCTATTTTTGAACAGATAGGTCCCATAATGACCCTCCAATCGTTTAATTAATTTCGCTTTGGCCTGCAGCAGTCCATTCTCAAGGATATATTGCACCACATAGTTCCTGTAGCATTCAAAAATTAAAATTCAAAAAGTGAGATGAGAAATGCCGGTGATAACACATTTCACATGAGGACATTGGATAAGCTTGTTTAACGAGAAAGATTTACATGATGCCAGTGGAAAAAGGAACAGGGAGTACCCAAATTGATCCTGGGCAAGGACTAAAGTGTTTGAGATTATCTCACACAGCAGATGACGATGTTGCTCTCCAACAAACTGATCAGAGCCAAGGCATTTTTGAAGTACACAACGCCGTGGCGATCTGTGGCTAGCTCGATACAATTAGCAGTTGAGGCTTCAAAAAGGAACTGTATAAGAAGCCATTACCAGCATTTCAGATAAAGGAAAGCTTTAATTCATTGGATAGACAATACAGAAATGAAAAACTACTTGCTGCAGTCATAGATAAGATGTTGGTCAATGAATTGTTGTGTCTTCACCTAAAGCCACTCACAGGTTAAAGAAAATATAAAGGCATCCCATGCTATGCTGAATAACCGAGGGATAATCATAAAAGAATGTCCAAATGATAGAAAAACAAACCAAAATTCCACCATGGACTTAATTAAGATAAACATATCAGTTGAGAAAAAAAAATACCATAAAATCAAAGGGATTTCGATAAGAATGTAATCACTTGGCACTATTGATGGCCGTAGATGATGAAAAAATGTATTGTAAAAGCGGACCATTTTTTTGACATGATAAAGAATCTAGATAATATTTTACCTCATATTTGACAGGGATTTAAAACTTAGAAGCACCAAAGAAGCATAAGCACTCAAAATGATTCAAGCTATGCTCAAGCCAGGCTGAAGGCTGCATCTTATGTATATGGGAAGATTTATTATTTTACCACAAGAATAAGCATCAAAGAAATCCTAGAAGAGTCATTTAAAAAGTACGTACAGGCAATATGATTTGTTTATTACGCATAGACATGCATAAAGATACCCGGTCACAACAATGTGCTAAACACAGAAATTTCAATTGCTAAGAAACGATGAATTCCAAATTCTATTCTATTAGATTAATTCTGACTGGGAGAGGCATAGTAGTAATGGTTCATGAGAATAATAGTTTATCTTTCTAACGTGTGTGGAAACCTTGACGCAAATCACAGTCTGCAGATAGTTGATGTATGATTTCTTATAATGACTAGAAAGGTACAATAGCGTGGCAGTTGCATGATCAGATGCTAGAATTGATAGTATGGAAAATTTTGCCAGACACAACTTTTCCACATGATCAAACTCTTACCAACTCTAAGCTTGCAACATATGTAGAGAAAGTATCCCTCTACCTGACTAAATTTAGGAGCTAAATTCACTAAGCAGCGCTGAGCAACATGATTGCCATTCATATCCTTCATTAAAGTTACAATGCCAGGCTTTAGAGAATTGACCACAATGGATATATGCTCAGGAGTTTTGAGGGTATCAATGACCTTCTGCACAGCTCGAGTCCTGTGATCATGAAAGGAGTTAAATAAAAGTGCAATGGGTAGAACATGTGTTTATGTAGAAGGTTTTAAGGGAAGGAAGTATAATGTCAAAGATAACACACCCATGCGCATCACATGATACTCGAATAAGATCACCCGGTATCCTAGTGATTTCATGGAGAAGTCTAGTCTGTTGATCTTCATCACACACTTCTGCAAGCTTCTGGACAAGATAATTGCCAAAGGGATCAGTCATTAGCTCAACAATGTGGTTGATGACCTCTGAGAAAATCTTCTCAACATCACTTGGAGTTCCTTCAGAAACAGTCTTCTGCAACAGCCTGCATCCTTGTTGGTCTTTTGCCATCTGAAAAATTTGACCATTGACATCATCCACACATTCAAACTTACGCGATGGTGCCCTAAAGTTGGTGTTTCCAAAATGCATCATCTCATGCGGCAATTCCAATGAGCTCAAAACATTTGACTGAAAACACCCAGCAGTTGGATTGCATAAGCTGTGCCGAATCTGACCATTTAAAATTCCTTTTCCATTTGGACTCATGTGGTTGAATGATCCATGTCCAGCACCAGAGCCAAACTTCATAGCTCTTAATGCATTCAAATCTTGAGCTCTGGCTAGAATCTTCTCTGGAAAATTCCGTTGCGAGATTCTATCAAATACTTGGGCATTCCCAACATCAGGGGAAACTCCAATATTTGATTGCTTAAGACATCTGGACATGGAAAATTTTTGTGAAAAAGGTCCTTGCTCCTGTTGTTCAAGTCTATAAGGCAGGGACAGGTCAAAGTATCTCTGTCTAGAATTTTGATTGATTATCCTGGTAGGGTAGTTTGCATTGGCTGGAATTGAATTCTGAGCTTCCAACTGCTGACCAAAGAGCTGCTGGAGATAGGGAGCTTGGTGGTAGAGTCTCAAAAACTGTTCCTCTTCGATGTTCCTCCCAGTTACTTGAGGAATATTCATTTGCTGTGAATGAAAGTACGGAATCGAAGACTGAGTATCTGCCAAGTATTGTTGCTGGTTTGGCATTGGAGGTAACTCCAAGGAAGGATATGGCAATCCAGAAATGAGCTGAACACCATTAGTTATCGGAATTGCTGCATTTGAATTCCCAGTTGACTGGAAACAGCCCGACTGATGCTTTCTCACACCTTGCACATTGAGTCTGTAAAAGTTGGAATAATCTTGCCCAAGCCTTGGGGCCGCAAACTCATCAAAACCACAGGAATTAATTCTAGACTGCATCTCAAGAGGGTACATATTGCTCACTTGTGAACCCACATCCAAATTATGCCTTGTGCCATTATGATACTGACTTCCCAGCATGAGCTTATCGCTATGCAAGGGCAGACAATCAGCCAATGGAACATTCACATCTCCCCTCGCCAACCCACCATTAATGTTAAACTCTGAGAATGCAGAAACCAAGGACTGGTCATCCGGAAGCCTAGTTTCCTGCATCTGAGCAGCAGCTCTCCTGACTGATTGATGAGCTTCAGTGATGGATGCTTTCCCATCATGCATTGTCCCATTGTTCAATAATTTCTCGCTATGAGGCCCCTTGCATGGATTGACAGAAGTAGTATTTGGTACCTCGTAGAAAAACTTCTCAAATTCAACCAATTCCAGTTCCTTCTTACTTTCCATTTCCAGACTTGCAAGGATCCTTTACACAGGCCAAAAAAGAGATTCTAGCTCACAATGCCCTATGACAAAGAACCTACAAATAAAACTGCTCACGTTATTAAATAACCAATCACACGGAAAACCTGGATCAACAAATACCTATTTGTTGTAAATAACACAATACCTAATGCAAGATAAATTTCCAGGCATCAAGATAAACTCCTACATGCTTTTTTGCAAAATTCAAGAATTGACAAGTACTTTCAAATGTCGGTTAATCACAGACATGAACAAAATAGAAAACTCAAACTCATATTCAAAAAACAATCCACAACTTCTATGAAAATTTTCATTTTTAATTTGTTTCTTTTCTTAATTCAACACAAATCAACCGTGATTAAATATTTTTATCCAATCTGTTGAAAAGGACAAACTAAGACGCCACTGGAACTCAAGAAACCCTTTTAATCCGACATATATTCCTCTTAGACACAAATCTCAAACCTTGTTTAATAAAACTATTACCAAACAACAAGGAATGTACTTTTTGTAACCATACACAAAACACATTACAACAATGTAATGAAACAAAACCCCCCAGTTTGAAGTGTACCATCCGAATCGTTTTAAACCCACCACCAGTCATCATCAGACTAATCAAACCACACCAAACACCCTTTTCCTCGATTTTTACGTCCAGTTGATTCAAACACTACTACCTAAATCACACAACATCCTTAAAAACACGAAACCAAACAATCAAAACCCAAGAAAAATATTTCCAGAATGTAGAAGAAACCCAAAAATCATGATGATCGGAATATACTCTTCCTTAAAAAAAAGAACGATTCTTTCAATGAACAATCACAAACAGACAAAAAGGGCATAACAAACGATTTATAAAACAACAAAAACAACAATGTGGGAATGAGTGAACACATTCCAGTAAAACAAAAACATCGCAGTGAATCTATCCACGTCAATGAAGACGTACCAGTCACAAAAAGGCGGCGTTAATACAAGATGATGATGAGTCCATATAGTGAAAAACACAAAACTTAACAAAGATGGAGTTTTTATATATATAAAACAGAATTTAGACAAAATGGGTATTCGTAAAATTTTGTTCTGTTTCAATTTTCATCTCTCTTCTTCTTCTTCTTCTACTTTTTTCTTTTTTTTTTTTTTTTTTAAGTAGTGGCACAAAGAGTGATGGTTTATTTTCTTTTCTTTTTCTTTTTTCTTTTTTTGGTTTGTGTGTGTTGGTGAGGTGCGGCGTGAAGGAGAAGAAGAAAGGACTGAACAAACCAAAATTAAAAAGAAAAGAGTGAATTTTTAGAAAGAGAAACAGAGAGAGATTTTAGTGAGAGAAAGCCAAGAAAGAGAGAGAGAGAGAGAGAGTAGCGAGTATAAGCAATATATTACCATACCAGCCAAGCCAAAAACACCAATTGAACTACACAACAACCTTAAAGCACACAAAATTTGTATAAATCATCACCCCTTTCTCATGCATGGAACGGTATTGGCACTGGCATTCTTGTAAATAAAGACTACTCTATATGAATATAATATTACATATATTATATGTAATTTTTTATTTTGTTGGTTTCTTTCCTCTCTCTACCTTTCTACCACTACTTTCTCTCTCCTCCCTCCCTCCCCTGGCTTTTTAAGATTTTCAGTTACAATATGTTGTGTTCTAATCTTTTAAGTCTCATCTCGTGGTATCATCGTATTATATTATCGTAGTGGCTATTACCCTTTTTAATGATATTATTATTGTTATTATTTATTACTAGTATGGTTACATCTTTTTCTTCTTTCTTTTAATACCATTATTTATAACTAGTTAAAATGTGTCATAATGAGATTCTATGACTAATTAACACTCATGGAAAGTTTAATTACAATGAGAAATAGTTAGTAGATAAAAAATAAATAAATTTATCATCAGATTAATTAATTAAAAAACAAAAATAGTTAGTAGAATATAAAACTTGAGCTTTTCTAATTAATAGTTAGCATATAACCCTGTTTTTATTAATTAGTATGTATTATAATTGTTGAAAAACTGTAACCAATTCATTTTATTAAAAGATTGATATTCATTCTACCACTTGGTCTTAACATATTTAATCATTTATTATCAACTAGTTTTTTTTTTCTTAAAAGAGTTGATTTATTAAATTTATATGTTGAATTTAAACTCACTTTTTTCCAATTAAATAATGCAGACCATAGTTGTTTCCTTTTATTTTTTTTTTTAAATCCAATTTGATGTGGCATTATCTTGAGTAATATATTATACTCAATCTATTCTTTATTATTTGAAGTATATTCTAAATATATTTTAATATGATCTATCATCACCTTACTTTTAGGACTGTCTGTTGTGTCTTTCTCTCTCCCTTGCCCTTTGATATACCTTTTCTCCTTTAAATATATCATTTTTAAGTTTCTATTGGGACCCACCCTACTTTTAATATTATTTTACTTATTCATTTATATATTAAATATTAAATGTAAGTAAGGAAGCTAAGCTTCCATCTTTTGTATACAAATCCTATTAAGCTATCCCCGATAGAAACTTATCCCGAAAGTTTAGTAGTAATTACTAATTAGCATAATGGATGAATCAAATCTGATTTTTAATGTTTCGTAAATTGTAATATAAAATGCTATTTAAGTGTATATATGTATATATATAATAACTGATGTTGCTAGAAATATTTACAACTTATTTGCTTAAGGAAAACAGCTATTTATCTCATCATCTTTCTATCTGTTACATGTTTAGTTACAAAGAATAACAATTAGATAATTGTTATTAGATAAATAATAAATAACAATTCATATCTCCATACATTTAAATAAATTTTCATTGAATAATTTATTTTCAATCTTTATTATGATTATTTATATTTTTAAAATATCACTTATATAAATATTATCTTTCTATAAAAAATAAAATAAGCATTATGAATATTTTACTTTTATTTCAATAATTTTTATTTTTTTATACCAAATCAACATTACAAGCTTCCATGTCCAACTCTCTTGAAGCCTTTTCTCAGACAATTATCATTCTTTTTTTCCCCCTCCAAGAAGAAGGAATATACAAACCACGTATGATTTCAATATCGATATCTTATATTGTTCAAAATAGTAAAATAAAATAATGAATAATAATAGAAGTAGAAGTCACAATTCAAATTAGATTACAATTACAGAAAATCAAAAGAGAAGTACACTATTACAAAAAGTTGGAAGGTTTCTAAATTATTATTGTAATTATTTTTAAAGTTTTATAACAAAGTGTTTGTATATTTTTATTGGCATATGTTTAGAAAAAATTCATATAATTTTCATAAACCTTGAATTTAATGCGATATAGCCCTAAACTATCATATAAAATTATCCTATAAAATTCTAAGTTTAAAATGTCTTTCTTAAAGCTTTAACATTAGCGCATAGACATATCTCAAACATAATAAAGTGCGTTTTAATACATCCTAAATTGTAATTTTATTATATTTTTATTAAATTAAAAAATAATAAAAATTGATAAATATTATTTGTAGTAATATGTGAAAGTTCAAAGGATACATCACATATAAGTCAAAATTTTATATAGTTACTTGTCATTTCTCCTAAATTTTACTTGCCATTTATTTTGAATTTTTGCTTGTGATTTTTCATACCTCAAATTTAAAGTCATTTAATGGCATATGACATGTTAATTGTTTACTTGCCAAATTTAATACTATGTCATTTGTTAATGCCAAATTTAATACTATGCCATTTGTTAATGCCAAATTTAATACTATGTCATTTGTTAAAAGTTGATTATAGATAGGGGTGAGCGAGTAACTCTTGTACAAGCATCCATGTACTTTTTTAGACTGAAGAGGGTTGAGTGGGTACTGAAGATCTGAGTATAAATTTTTAAAAGCGTGCTCATATGCTAGGGAATGAGTAGGAGGTTTTTACAATTTGTATCCGCCTTAAAACTTGTACTCTAATATATAAAAAGTGCAAGTTTTACACTATCCATTATCTACCCTATTAATTACTATTTAATAATGTTGTTATATAACATATAAATAATACACTCCACTTTTTTTTATATATTTTGCAATCATTTATTATTTTTAGACTACTTTTTGAATACTTTTATTATTAAAGAACTTGTATTGCATAATTTTGGAAGAATTTACTATTTTTATTTTATAATAACTACGACTATATATATTTACTTGAGCTCTCATACTATAAAAATATGTTGTTTATCTTCTAGGACTGATTAATACAAAAGTAGCTTGAAATTTTTTAACTTTCAAACTTATTGTTAATTCTGCCATTTTGTTTAATATCATATAAAGAGGTTTTAAAAATATTTATTATAGGTTTAAAATTTTACATATATCAAATATTGTGGAAAAATCTACAGTTATCATAGGGTATCATATACCCTATAAGATTTATAAGGTATAGAGTATAAGGTGGGTATAAAATGCCACAAAGTATGTTTTAGGTATAAAATTTAATATCATGTAACTTGCAGATAATGCTCATACGATACTCATTCTATATTGACTCACTCCCCATTGTAATAAATAGTCCATAGCAAAAGAATACAAATGTAAGTGGGGTAATAAAAATTTGACAATTAAAGGCAATTAAGTATGAAATGTAATAATCTCAAACTTAAATGGTAGAATTGAAAATTTATTTAGAGTTTACATAAAGATATAATCTCATCACTCTTATGTTTTTGGCCAACAACTTTACATTGTATAAGTTGGGAAATAGAGAAATCTAACCTAATCCATCCATTAGAAAACCAACATTTATACAACTAACTTATAATGTTTTATCATTTCTCCTATAATTTTGTTGGAATGAAAAAGAAAATCTATACCCAAAGTTTGCTTTTGTTTTGTGAACTACAAGTAAAAATGAAATATCAATTTAAAAAAATTCATCTAAAGCAAAACAAACTCAAAATTGATTATGAAATTTGAATAATCAGTGGATCTATAAGAAAATTAAACCATATATATAATATCTGTATATAGAAAATAAAGTACAACAATATAATATTGCAAGCTTTATGTGTTATATATTTGTTGTTATTGTATAAACATACGATTATTATGTATGTATCTTGTTGTGATTGCTTGCTATAGATAGTCTGCAAATTACACGTTAAATGACCCTATAAAGTGTCAAGCAAATGACATATAGAAGGTGATGGTAGATTTCATCAATTTTAATTTATATATCAATATACCATTCGTGCGATCAATCTGTTCAACATGACAATATCACTTATATCTCTAAATAGTTTCTTCTAGCACATTGATTTTATTTTGATCCATGTAGAACTCCTTTCAACATGGATATCATCATCCTCCTCATACTGCCTCCACCAAAGCATTGAAATAAGTTGTTTTATGTATTTATCTGTTCTTTCTTTTTTGTCATTCAAGCATGAAGGGGGAATTTCAATATGATTCATCCAAGTTGGAAGACCAATGGTATTGTCATCAAACTAAAGGTTGTTGACATGATTTTTGTATTTAGGATTATCTGGTGGCAATTCTAAATTTACATTAACTCTAGCTTCTCCACATATTCAAATAAAAAACTCAATTAAATAAGATAGATAAATCACTCTACCCATGTTACTACCTTTTACTTGAGCACAATCACAAACATATAAAGTAACTCGAAGTTCACTAGTTGCCGCTAATCTCTTGTTGTGACAATTTAACAAATACTTTAATAGTTGTGCAAGAACATAAGTTTAGTATATCACCTTCTTTGGCAATCGGTAAAAAATATGGTATGCAACTCCAATACTGCTTCACATCACATTAATGGCAATTTTAATGACCTCCACAACAATACTGCACCATGTCATAACTCCATAACCCAATCACAAATGATAAACACCAAATAATATAATGCTACGAATATATAAATCGCAACTTCACATGTGTACTCCCTCCGCCGAACTCGCTCTAATGCCAAAATAAATATAATTGCAAGGGGGATGGAGGGGGGAGGGATGTTAATTATAGAATTACACACCCAATGTAGAGGATCCCTAATTTCAGTTGTGAAAAGGGTTTTATGATTATTAGGCTTAAAAGTTTAGGATGTAGATGGCTTTAATAATAATATGACACATCGCTAAGTACCCGAGTGATAGGCTTATTATCATAAGCCAATATCCAGCCATTATACACTCTACAATTAAGAAAACTAGGCCCACAAATTTATTAAGAAGTCCAAATGTTGTATAGGGTCTTATTATCTAAGTACAATACAAGCACAAAGACATCTTTTAAAACAAATCTCAAACAAACCCTATCTCTCTACTTTACTATCTCGACGTTTCCAAAAAAACCCTAGACTCCAAAATGCTAATTTGCTGTCAAACTAAAACTTGCTTGGTGATATGCTAACAACAGATCTCTAAACTCAAAAGGTAATGAAACTATGTTTACTAAACTTCTTGAATCTTGAACACATATTTCTGCAAATGAAAAATGAATGTGTGTAGGGTTTGTAATTGTTGTGATGTTAGTGTTTACGAAAATTGAAGAACTAAAGCTTTGTTATATATATATATATATATATATATTTTTTTTTTTTTTGCGAGGTAATGTTATAGTGACTTACTAGCTCTTTGAGCATCCAGCAGCTCCAAAACTCAAGCATAAGTTCAAGAATAAATTATTCTGGGTGACTCCTCTTCATACCCCATCTATTATTTATATGATGCTTTTCTATAATTTCAATAATATTTGTTATGATAGTTGTAACCTTTCATGTATGTTTTGGTTGTTAAGCTGCTAACAACACATGATTCTATAACCATGCATGTATGTTTTGGTTGTTAAACTGTTGACAGCACATGATTCTAACCAATAACTCTATTGAACATACTACTCCAAGTACTTTGGCTTGTATTTCATTTGCTTACTCTTATCACCAAGCTATACTCAACCATTCAATATTACTCACGAACTATTTCAATTGGTTTGCTTTTCGCAATCTCAAAGATTGATAAAAACTAAGAAAAAAGTATAACTCAATAAGATTAATAAGATTCAAAATAATTTCCATACAAATATAATTAACCCTTAATATATATATTTAATGGCACAATTGTAAATAAAGCAATTATAAATATAATATGTATGTAATAACAGTTGACTTGTGCTTTAAGGATAGCCAACTTAATAGTCTTAGAGATGTTGGATTGAAAGGGGAACATCGGTTCAATGGCTCCTCTAGTACTAACGAGATAGGATGTAATAAGACATCTAGTGACTTTTAGGCACTCCACCAGCTTAATGGTATGGAAGAACCAACTTTCCAATTGTTGTTGTTGTTGTCGTTGTTTTTTTTTTTTTTTGGCTAATTACAACAGGGAGGAGACTAAAGGAGATGCCACAAAGCTATTAAGTGCCAATTACTGTTGAGATGCGAATTTTCCCATCTTCTTTTGGTTAGTTTCCTATGGTGCATGGAATGCCAAAGTTCGTCTAAAGTTATAATAGCAAAAGATTAATAAACAAATTTAAAGATTCCTAAAATGTTTATGAAAACAAATTGATAAATACAGGGTTAAATTGTAAATGTTACTTGAACTTTTTCAAAATACATAATTAATTATCTGAAGTGATTGATTTTACACCTAGATCAACTTTTCAAGAATGCTTTTAGTACATTCATCAAATGGCTTAGCATTATCATCCAATGTGGCATTTTTAGCCAATAATTAAGGGTAATATTTAAAAATAAAAACCAGTAAAATCTTTTTCTCATCCTTCTATTGTGGCAAGTAGCAACAACATGTCAAAGGGCTTTTCATACCATCGATATCACTTGATTGCAACCAAAATCATTGGTTTTCATTTCTAAAAGTGTATTCAAATATGAGAAATGGAATGGAACTAGAAATCATAGAAATCGGAATCACAGTTCTAGTTCGGATCCATTCCCTCGTTCCATGTCACGCCCTGAGGGTATCCTAGTAGTAGTAAACAAGCTACACTTGAATACTATCACTAGATTACCTTCAGAGAATGACATGTTATCAAACAACAAGATCTTTTAGTTGCTTTAATAAGAAACGACAAATATATGTGAGCCATAAATTAGTAAATAACTATCATCTCGGCGCTTGAATATATTATTATAAACCATACTATCGTTCTATAAAGTCTCTAAACACATAATTGATAATTTAAATACTAACAAGCTTAGACTAAAAATAAAAGCAAATAACTTATACCATAATATTCCATGAACTTCCAGTTTTGATGTTCTTACCGAGGCTAAATTCCTGAAAGTGACCAGCTATGGCCTAAATGTAAGCTTGAAAGGACTGTTGGAGTGTAAGCGAAACCACGACTCAGTGAATAACCAAAGCTTACCACATATCAAACAAGTTTATTAACAATCATATGAAATGCATCAATCAAGCATATGCACAAATACAAGTCTGGATAACCCAGAATCCAAAATAGGATAAAGATTTACTCCCTCTCATCGGGATTGAAGGAATACAATACTACGATCTACTTACCCATGAGAGACTAAACATACAGAAAAACAAAAATACTCACTTTAATTATCACTTTAAAATTTACCATGTCCTTAACACTCATTTCCTTTTTTAGCTTTAGAAACTCCACTAAGTGTTAGTGTCATACCCCGTCCCCGCAGGCGACGGCGATGCGATGCCAGGGCAGACAACTGCCACAAGCCCCCTAGTGATAATGGCTGACACCACCATTGCATCATGGTGGCCCCAACCAATGCATGCCCCGAAGGGTATCACGGGCACTATAGGTATTGTTACCCTCAGGATGGATTGACCCCAGTTTGCAGCCTCTAGGGATCGAACCCATGACCTGAGGCTTTTACCTGCCCCAAAGGCAACACCTCTTACCAGTTGAGCTGCAGCTCAATTGGTGAAAGGTGCTGCCTTTGGGGCAGGCAAAAGCCTTAGGTCTGGGGTTCGAATCCTAGAGGCTGCAGACTGGATTCAATTCTGCCTAAGGGTAATAATACTTATAGTGCCCGTGATACCCTGCGGGGCATGCGTTGGTTGGGGTCACACATGATGCAATGGTGGTGTCGGCCATTATCACTAGGGGGCTAGTGGTGGGTTTGCCTGCCCTGGTATCGCATCTTCATCGCCTGCGGGGCGGGGTGTGACAGTTAGTCATCTTAAAGCGATACCATAAGAGGCGTTCTTCGTTCACTATTTAGTTCTTATGGTACCAACAGAACAAATGTAATCTTGCATAGAACTAATAGCCTCTTTGCCTAGAAAAACCAACCATTACCAAAGATTCAAAACACTAACACGTACTAGGCTGTCATTTACTCAAATGTTGCTTATGCAAATCATGCAATGTATGTTCATTTCATTTATGGTACTAGTAGTTTTTAATCAGGTTTAAGGTAATCAATCATTTTACAGACAAGTGGTATACCATATAAGCAATATGATCATACAGAATTATGTTATTACTATCATTAGAGTAGCTTAGCAATCAACAATTCATGCAACAAACAATTCCCATAAACTCGTACAGCAAATTCAGGTTATTATCTTTCATTTAATATCAGCTAAGCTACAAGCACACACAATATAATAAGTTTGAGTTACTTACCTGCTCATTCTAGCTGGTTGTAATAGTCAGCTGGGAAATCCTTTATAGTTTCAAAATCACCTATTGAGGTGAATAACATATTCATCAATAAAACATAAATTATAGAACTAAACTCCTATAAGTGTCTAAGTGTCATATACTGATATTTGGATTTCTTTCTATTACTATATTGGTCCTTTAATGGTCTTATGATAATCTATTATTATTTAATATTTATTTTCATTTTGCTTTTCTTCATCTTGTTTGATGTTTATATATTCTTATTAGGTAGTTGTAGAATTTATGTTCAGTAAATTGGTATTTCATCATTACCATTATCATCAATTTTATACTGTTTTTTAGTTAACCTATTATAGTAACGAATATTTATTTACTATAATTTAGTTTCGTCGTGTTTCTCTTAATCTACTTCATATAATTATCTTATCATTTTTAGGAATCACATTATTCATAATTTTAACTTATTTAAATTTCCATTCTTATATGTTTATCTATACAAAACAAGTATTTTACAATTATCTTAGTTTTTTTCTTATTGCAAAGTATACTAATATTAGCATGATGATGATGATGATGATGATGATGATGATGATATGTTAACAATATTGATATTAATTTTCATATAATAATAATAATAATAATAATAATAATAATAATAATAATAATAATAATAATAATATCTTTAATAATGATAATAATAGTCATAATAATAACATTACTAATAATGATAATAATAATAATTATAATAATAAACATGATGATGGTGATGATATTAACATTAGTAATAATAATAATAAGAATAATAATATTATTATTATTATTAACATTAATGATAATCTAAACAACAACAACAATAATAATATTCGGAATTAAAACATAATTTATTTATTTTTTATTTATTTGGTTGAAGCAAAGAGGTACACGGCTTGGTACATGCCCGTGTACCAGCCGTGCTTTTCTGGAAACACGGCGCCCTCCAGAAACCCAAGCCGAGAGGTATACGGGGAGTTCACCACCCCGTGTTTATCCCGTGCTCTTCTATGAATTTGTAGTTCCACATATTTTGATCCATTTTTCAACAATTTTCCACGTCCAACTTGTATTTAAATGATTCATAAGTGTTTTTACATGACACATACACACACACACACACACACATCATCTTATAACACATCAACATGCACATAATCCTTGTTTTGTGAAAAAAAAAAGAGTGTAACTAGGGTTTTTCAAAACTTACCTTGTTGTGGATGTTTTGAACTTTGTTTTCGAGTTGTTTTTTAAACTAAGATCAACAAAACTTTGTTTAAGTTAGTGTTCTAACATATTACTAACTAAAAAATGAAATTACTCACCTTGTTTTTCCTTTCCCAAGCTTATTGTTAAGCTTTAATGAAGTTGTTTTGTGTTTGATTGTTTTGATGGTTTTAGAAGGACGAATTTGAGCTATTGTTGTTGCTATTTTATGTGGTTTAATGGCTTTGTTTGGTTGTGCATTAAGGCTTTTATTTTGAGTTGTTTAGTGAGCATATATAATGGAGTAATGGGAGCTTTATTGTCTGATTGAAGAAGAAAGAGATGTATACTGAATTTTCTTGATTTAACTTGATCATTCTCTTCATTTAATGCACTATCTAGGTGTCCAAATTAGATTGGTTGCATGTGTTGAATTGTTGACTTTTGGTAGACAATTTTAAGCAAGTTTTTCATGCATTTTGGCTAACAATCTTCAATGCAACCCTAGCCATAAATTTGGTGCAATTTGCACTGGTTTTTACATGCATATATTATTATAATATTAGTTAGTTAATAATTATCTAAATTTTAGGATAATTTATTAAGTTAAACGGGTGCAAATATGATAATTATTCAAGAGTTTATCTCTAACAATTTATATAAAGTTCTACAAATTTTCTAGATTGTTATTGAGTTTAACTTTAGGTTTAAAGTTCACGTAATTAATTATTTTTAGGTTTTATCTCACCTAATTAGGATATTCTAAGCTTAATAAGTCAATTTTTGTTTTAGGTTCTAATTGCTTAAGGATACTCTAATTAAAACAATGGTATGATCCCAATATTTATTTGGAGTCTATATTATTAGTTATAGATCTATTTATATTTTTATTGTGTATTTATAACCCTAACGATTTATCTTTAGGTTATAGTTTTCTAACTATAAGCGTATTTGGTTATTTACTCTTTATCACATTTAAAATTTTAACCAAGTTATTCTTATATCCTGAGTTTTCGATACCCACTATGAAATCTTATTAGTAGTATTTAATATTATTTAGAAAATTTTGTTTTAAGGTTTGAAACTATATATAGGCTCACTACTGCTTATAGTTTTATCCTAGAGTTTTTGTTGACTTTAATATTAATAATCTATTTATATTTTTTGTATATTTTTACTGGTATAAAAAATTCTCGGGTTTACATACCAAATGTAGCATAAGAGGAATAGAATTGAATGAAACGAGTGACTTAATAAATTCATTCCTTTGTTTGGATATATCATGGATAGGAATGAAGTTGCCAAGGTATTTGTTTAAAAAAAAAAAACCTCAATAATAAATATGAATTATAAATGTGTAAGGGAATAAAAATGTAATTGCAATAGTAATCATTAATGAAATATGAAATGAAATTGTGATTTCGTGAGTCGTGATTTTGGCTTTTAAAAATGCATTCAAATATAAAAAATAGGATTGAAGTCGCAATTCAACTCTAAATTCATTCGTGCATATCAAACATAACATAAAAGAATTAGATATTGAAGCTTCAACCATCAGCATTGAAGGGGCTGTTAGATTTTCCCCTTTTAGAGGGTTTGTTTTTAAATTTCAAGCTTCACAATGGCGACTTAAAGAAAAGATGTCAAACTCAAGGGGTTTTGGCTAAATCTAATTTTTACTTAATTTACTAGATTACTTCCTTTTATTTCAAAAATGTAAATCTTTATACTTAGGTTGGTTTATTGTGATGGGCTTGGGCTTGGCCATTTGAATTGTTTAATTAACTAAAATTTGGGATTTTGGGCCCACGTTGCATGATTAAATAAATTGAGGTGTTATCCTTGCGTTTTGGGATTTTGACAAATGGTTTAAACTAAACTTAAGCTTATTTAACTTATTTCCATTTTGAATTATGTGCTACACAATTCTTTTAGTTCATCTATATTATTTCTTTAAACTTTAGAAACTTGATTTTTTTAGTTTTGGATAAGAATAATAATAATTAATATTGAATCTTACAACTTAACATTTACCTCTCTAAATACTTATTATAAAAAATACTGTCTTTAAAAATTTTATTTTGATGATTAAATTTTATAGAAAAATTTTATAGCCTTGTGCTTCTGTATAGTGGACAAATCTCTTAACATATTGAACAACTTAGAATTATACTTACTCATTATATCTATTGAAACACCTCTTATATTAACTTCAACAACCAATTCAAAACTATACAAATTTTCTAACTTTAAGAGTCACTTCATCTAACATTTTAACTATATTGTATAGTTTATACAAAACTAAGGTCGTTTTTTTAATGTACTAAATTTAGTAGAAAATGAATAAGTATCACACCCTTATGTCGAATTCTATACTAATAATCCAACTTCAAATTTGAGTTAACTAACCCTAATACTAAAATCCACTTAATTTATCACATACTTATCCTTTTGTCGGTCGATGCGATACTAAATTCTAAGTTGTTAAGTCTCCTAGTTTGATTTTGATGATAACAAAATATGTATAAGTGTTTACTAACAAATTTATTAAGTATGCAGTTATTAAGTTATAAATATTACAATCAAGTATGATTAGAAGTTGATTTGAAGTTTTATAGAAATGTTTTTCACAAAGAGATCCAACTCAGAAAGTAACTCAGAAACAATTTGGCAAGCTTTCAAGAAAATAATAGTACTCAGAAGGTAACTCTGAAGGTTGATCTATAGTATATCAAAAAGTTGCGAAATCAAAGAGTAAAATTTCCCATGAACACAACAAACAAGTTTCACAAACATATTTCAAGAATTTGGATTTTCTTTGATTCTTTATGGATTTGAAGACCTAGCTCCAAAGTTGAATGCATTTGGGTAATACATTCGAATATGTTCCACAAAGTTGGTTAAATATCCAAGGGATTCAAGTTTATATTGGATGAAAAGATTTAATGTTTTAACAGTAAGTTCAAGCTCATATATGCAAGAACAATGTTAACACATGAACAAGATTCGACTCAGATCTAACAATAAAGACGCATTTTATGAGATCTATATCAATAATCAAGTTTATCTTGACAAAGCTGGAAATTCGAATTTGAAGAGGATAATGAACAGTAAGATATTGTCTAATCTTCAAGGGATATTCATATGATATTTTTTGAAGGATGATATGATTGATAAAGTTCAAATTTTTAAGACCCATCCATAGCAAGTTGATATCTCCAACAAGACACAAAAATAGGATTAATATTTAACTTTCAACTTTATCTTTTTCAGTTGAAAATAGATCACGATCAAGTTTGATCTTATCATTTGGAAGATTTCAAATTACTCAGTTCAACAAACGAGAGATATCAGGAATAAAGGAAAACATTTGTTTTCTAGCCATTGAAGAAAATCAATAAATATAAAAAGAAAAGACAAGAAAATATACAAGCGTGAAAACAAAAGCATTCAATTTATACTAACTCCTTTAGCATTAGATTGAGCTTATTTTGACATTTCAACATTTATTTTTCTAGCATGAAATTTTGAGAGGACTTCATATTCTTCTTTCCTCATTTGATTTTGTGAGATTATAGAAGAGTAAGAGTGACATTCTTTTCTCTGTAGATTAGTAAATAGCTTGAGTGAAGCTACATAGGTTGAGTAGAGTAATTGAAGTTTATTGTAATTGAACAAGTTTACACTCTCATTTCTTGATGAATAGTGGAATATACCGGTGTCGAATACCAAATCCTCGGCTTGGTGCTGGAAGAGAGGACCGTGCTTGAGGTGGAACCTCTATAAATCGACTTTGCACTCTCCTCTACTTTATCTTTTAATTTCATGCATATTTACTTATTTGCTCTTGCTGCATTTCATGCTTAGAGACTAAATCAGAAAGTAACTGGAAGTTTAATTTCTAATCAGAGAGTAAATTGGAAGCTCAACTTTAAACATTTGTTTAACTTAAGTGAACTTGTTTTATCTTAATGTTTGATTAATTTTATTTGTGTTTAAGTTTGTTGTTTTCAAGTGAGTTAAAAGCCATTTTAATTTGATTAACTAAGTGGTGTGAATTCGGTTAATTATTTGAAAAAGGTTAAATTTTATTAAATAACCAATTCAGCCTCCTCTTGGTTATTCTTTTGGGACCAATATAAGTGATTCTATAAAGGTTAAAGTTTCGATCATCTAAAGAAGGAAAGGTGATGGGTTTACCTTATAGTGGCTTGGTGAATCTTATTGCTTCTTTTGCTTGACTTCCTTTTGATTGATATGGTAATAATTAAGAAGATAATTCAAGTATTAAAAGTGATTTGGAAATCCTTCCTTATCTATCTATCTATTTTTTCTTTTGTCTTAATCCATTTTTATACAACTCCAACCTTATGCCGAGAGAGATTTGCATTAAGAACTTGGACCATTCATCATATAACTAGCAAACAATGACGGTAGGAGATTGAATTTATGGTTTGTAGACTTGCTTTGTTAAGTATCTAAAAAAGAAAAATGAGTGTTTAACACTTCACTGGACGATAGAGTGTGACGTTTGGTACACGTAAATGATTTGAAGTGGAATTGATTGAAATTAAATAAATGAAATGAAAAGAAAAAAAAGAATAAAGAAATAACAAATTCATTCCTATATTTGAATACGTCCATGGAATAAAATAGAATGGAATAAGTATACAATGATATTAATAAAAAATATAGATGTTGGATAAGTATTTCGATAAAAAGGTGACTAAAGTAATTAACATTCATGTACGGTGGAATGGTCTCAAGATTTCTCTTTCTCAAAAGTAGAATCAAATTCTCTTTAGTTGGAATCGCCAATTTTAAGGAATCACAATTTCGGCTTTTGAAAATGCTTCCAAACATGGAAAAAAAAAAGAGAGAGTAAAGTCCAAATGTGTGATACTATCCAATGCCCATTCTTATCTACCAAGTGTGCATTACCGTTTTGGATTTGGTAATTGGTATTTAAGAATGTTTTATAATGGTCATGATTGAAATCATAGGAATTGAAGAAAAATAAAATGACTATAGGACCGACAATTCACCCTAGCGTTTGGATACATCCATATGAATCACATCTTAATTTTCAAGAACACTTCTAAATATGAAAAAGAGAATGGAATCCATAATCACGATTCCATTTTAAGTCCATTTCCATATGCTAAACGTGTATAAGTGTCTACAAATAAGAGATTCAAAGATTAATGTTTATATATGGGAAGGGTGGTTTAAGGGCATTTTACCATATCGCTTTTGTTTTAAATTACTTTTAGGTTTATTTCCGGATCATTAACAAATAACTAAATGATAACATAAAATTTTAACTCACCAACATTAAACAACAAATTAACTTGGATCTAGAAGTTGTAAAATTTATAATCTCATAAGATTATTTCTAAAATTTGAAGTTGGATAAATAAGGAGGAATCTTATATGAGAAGGCATGAAAAGCAAAAAAATGGAAGAATTAATATGCAGCTGTAATTTGTGCGCTAAAAATTGAATTTCAATACCATGACTATCTTTTTGTCATATAAAAATTCCATAAATACTCTATAACTTATAAAAAATATGAAATTGTTAGAAATAATAAACAAAACAATGAAGTAAAAATAAAACAAATTACATTAAATTCAACCAAAATATCAAATTAATGCTCTGATGGGTATCTCTTAATAATAAAGTAAAGTACTTAAAGCACACTTGGTATGCAGGAATGGACCAAAATGAAATCACGATTTCGGCTTTCATTCCTTTTCCCAATGTTTGGAAGCATTTTTAAAAACCAGAATCACGATTCTTTAAATTGATGATTCTTGCTTTGAAAGGGAATTCAATTCCGCCATTGAGAAGGTGGAATCATGATTCCATTCCACCATTATTAATTATATGTAGTATAATTACATTTTTATCCCATCATGTATTCATATTTTGCATTTATTACTAAGAATATTTCCGACAATTATACTTTTTAGCCATTCCATTCCGTATAATCTTCTATATATATGAATTGTCATTCCTAAACTTACTCTATTCGAATATGTTCTATTTCATTCTAAATCATTCTTGTATACCAAACATGACATTAATAGATTAGAAATTAAAATTGATCACACAAGTACACATAATATAAAAGAGGTAACTGAAAACGTACTAAGAATACTCAAGAGATGGGTGAATTGGCTATTTCCAGTAAAAGCTCAAAACAATAATTTTAATGTTGTAAATTAAAAATTTACTTTAAAAGCAGTGGATAAACAATCAACAAATGCAAGATGAAGTTTTAAAAGAGAGAAAGATAGAGAAAAATAATCCAGATATAACATGGAGTTCGGCCTACTTCCTATTCTCTATGGTCTACCAATGTCTCAATCAATGACTTCACCACCATTGTATTGATTTCACAAAACATGCTCAAGATGAGTAGTATATAATTTTTATAACACACTTAGGAAATAAAATATTTGCTCTCTCTACAGATGCTCTATGATAAATTGCAAATAAATGAATAGAGCACTAGAAATATTTTTTCTCTCTCCTTTTAAATATACAAATTAATGAATAAGAGAACAAAAAGTAATTGATTTGTTTGTTTGCAAATTGTCACACTTATTACACTTTTTTTCTATTGGGTCTCCTAGGGATATTATGTATATAGCCTTCAAAAGTTCAATTGTCCATTAAAGATGGCGTCTTTAAGTCATCAAGCATTTAATGCGCTTCAAAGGCTCTATCCTACCACGTTGGCTCCAAAATTTAAATTGTCGTGACCTAAAGACTCATCACTCCTCAAGTTATCATGCCTTAAAATAGTCTTCGATAAGTCTTTACTCTATCAAAACTTAAATTCAAACTATTGCACCCTAAATTTTAACACTTGAGCCCTTAACGTGACATTTGACCAGAGCTGTGCAACTTTAAAATTTGTCAAGTCTTAATCTTTAGCTTGTTGCACCCTAATCTTTGGACTTGTTAAGCCCTTGATGATTCCCTTAACCAAGCCTATACATTTTAAGCTTTGTTGAGTCTTGGTTTAAACTTGTCACGCCTAAGCCAGTAGACTTGTTAAGCCCTCGACCAACCCTTCGACACTGATTCCGCATTTTTTATCTTATCAAGCTTTGGCCTTAATTTGTTACGCCTTGAACATTGAAGTAGTCTAGCTCTCAATTGATATTGTTCCTACTAAAACCTGCAAAAACTCCATAAGAACGTATAACATACACAAACATATATATACTTGACTAATTTGGTGTAGTTTACAATAATTGAATAGTTAATTGTGTATTATATTGTTTCATCAAAATCACATTGAATGTATAAGATCAACAATCTCCCCCTTTTCGATGAGGACAATTATGCACGATTAACTCATTTTCAATTTAGTATACACCCCCTCAATTAAGCATCTAGGTTTTAAAGAAATTTTTTCCAGTTTAATTTAGAGAAATGATGCTTAATTTTAAGGAAATGCAAGCTACACTTAATACGTCATTTTGTTCCCCCTTCGTATTTTTCGAAATAGACTTCATGCATGCTTGTTAATTGTGCATTCTACACTTACTTCGAGTATGCTTGTTAATTATGCATTCTACACTTTTCTCCCTTTGTACTCATAAAAAAAAAATAATGACAGGCTTATGATAAAGCAAGTTGGGAGAGATGCACAGATAACACAAAAGGAGGGCTTTATGCAATTTATACACCATAGAGCAATTTCCTCATAAAGAGAACTTCACAACAACGCCTCACAATAGAGGGCTTCACAGATGCCTATACTCATGCGGGACTTCACGCACTTGTCTCATCATAGAGGACTTCACACACTTGTCTACACACACATGGGGCTTCACACTGTCTCATCACATGAGGACTTCGCACAATGTCTACACACATGTAGGGCTTCACATACGTGCCTCAACATATGAGGACTTCACATAACTGCCTACAGTGCCTAATCTCATGAAGACTTCACACAACTGCCTACACACATGTAGGACTTCACAACAGGTGCCTTATCACGTGAGGACTTCACTAAACTATACGTACGCATATAATGATTTTTGCAAAACACAGCGGATCATAAGCATCATAGAGTAGATATGAACATTTAAAAGCTTCTTTTATCCTTAGATCAAGTTCTTGATTATCTTATTTTCATGATATTTTAGCATTCATCTTGTTTGATCATTCCCAATTCTCTTCACAAGGTGCAAAAACGATCTTCACTCAACGGTTTTCTAAAAATATCAGCAATCTGATTGTTTGTATTAACAAAATCCCAAGTTGATATCTCTATTTAGAACATGATTTCGAATGAAATGATGTCTAATTTCGATATGCTTGGTCCTTGAGTGTTGAATCGGATTTTTTGTTAAATTAATAGCATTTCTTGATTATCTTATTTTCATGATATTTTAGCATTCATCTTGTTTGATCATTCCCAATTCTCTTCACAAGGTGCAAAAACGATCTTCACTCAACGGTTTTCTAAAAATATCAGCAATCTGATTGTTTGTATTAACAAAATCCCAAGTTGATATCTCTATTTAGAACATGATTTCGAATGAATGATGTCTAATTTCGATATGCTTGGTCCTTGAGTGTTGAATCGGATTTTTTGTTAAATTAATAGCATTTGTGTTATCGCACCGAATTGGACCATTTTCAAATTTAAACCATAATCAAGCAAAGTTTATTTCATACATAAAATTTGTCTATAACAATTACCAGCAGCTATATAGCTTTCAGTAGTTGACAATACAATTGAATTTTTCTTTTTTGAGTGTCAAGATATTAGGGAATTTCTAAGAAAGTGGCATGTGCCGCTTATGCTTTTCCGATCTACTTTGCATCCTGCAAAGTTAGCATTAAAGTATCCAATTAAATCAAGAGAGGTAAACTTTGGATACCACAAGCCAATTTCAATCGTGCCTGTAAGATAATTGAAAATGTGTTTTACTACACTCAAGCGTGATTCTTTTTGGCAAGATTGTAATCATGCACATACACACACTAAGAACATGATATCAAGTCTAGAAGCTGTTAAATATAACAAACTGCCTATCATGTCTTTATAATGCTTTTCACACACATTGTTCCCATTTTCATCTTTATCAAGCTTTATACTTGTACTCATATGTGTGGGTCTTGTTTTATAATTATCCATTTTAAATCTTTTTAGCATATCTCTATATATTTGATTGATTGATAAATGTTTCATTTTCAGATTATTTTATTAAAAGACTAAGAAAATAATTGATTTCTCCCATCATACTCATTTCAAATTCACTCTTTATGGACTCAACAAATTCATTTATAAAACTTATATAAGTAGCTTTAAACACAATGTCAGTCATCTACATGGATTTATATAATCAATGTATCTAACTTGTCATTTTTTATAACCAAAGTTGTATCAATTTTTCCTCTAGAAAATTCATTATTTAAAATGAAGCTACTAAGTCTTTCATACTAAGCTCTAGGAGTTTGCTTTAGACCATAAAGAGCTTTATTTAGTTTAAAAACATGATCGGAGAATTCATTTTCTTCAAAACCTGGTGGTTACTCTACATACATTTCTTTTTTTATAAAGTCATTTAAGAAAACACTTTTAACATTCATTTGAAAAAGAGTAAAATTCCTAACAGTAGAAAAAGCCAAAAGCATTTTTATAAATTCTAGTCTATTAACCGGGGCAAAGGTCTCATCAAAATCTATTTCTTCTTCTTAATTATGACCTTAGCAACCAATCCAGCCTTATTTCTTGTTATCATGCCAGATTCATCAAGCTTGTTTCTATATACCCATTTGGTTCCAATAACAGGTCTACTTTCAAGTCTAGAAACCAATTTCAAAACATCATTTCTTATGAACTGGTTTAATTCTTCTTGCATGGCATTTATCTAAAATTCATCTTTTAAGGCTTCTTTAATATTTTTAGGTTCGATTTAAGATAGAAAAACAATATTACTCACGTTCCTTTAAAGATGATCTTGTTTATACTCTATTTGAAGGTTTAGCAATTATTAGATCTTTTAGATGTGCTTTTGCATATTTCCATTCTTTAGGTAGATTATCAAATCTATGAACAACATGCATTTTGTGTTCATTATCATTTTTATTCCAAGAGAAAATCTATTCAAATTAGCACAAACAATGTCCACACCATCATTTGAGCATAAATTAGGGAAGGAATCATTAAAAGCAACATGTATAGATTCTTCAATAACTAAAGTTCTTTTGTTAAAAACTCTATATACTTTACTTGTCAAAGAATAACTTTAAAAGATTCCTTCATCACTTTTAGTATCAAATTTAGCCAATTATTCTTTTCTATTATTTAGAATGTAACATTTAGTACCAAAAAGATGGAAAAAAATGGTATGTCATGTATCTTTCCTTTCCAAAGCTCATAAGGGGTTTTCTTAAGAATAGGTATTATAAAAACTCTATTTGTGATGTATCAAATAGTATTTACAGCTTCAGCACAAAAATATTTTGGAAAATTATTTTCACACAACATGGTTATAGCCATTTCAATTAAAGTCTATTTTTCCTTTCGACTACATTGTTTTGTTGTGGAGTTCTAGGTGGTAAAAAAGTATGTTCAATGCCCTAATTACTACAAAAATTTTCCATTTTCAAATTTTCAAATTCTCCTCCATGATCAGTTCGAATAGATATAATATTCAGACCTTTTTCGTTTTAGACTTTCTTACAATATCTTAAAAAATGCATGATTTGTTTCGTCTTTATATGCAATAAAGAAAGTCCATGTATATCTACTGAAGTCATCAACAATAAGCAAAAGTATGTTTTTTGCCTTCCGAACTTAGAGTATGAGTAGGACCAAATAAGTCCATATACAATAGTTTTAATAGCCTAGTAGTGGAAACAACATCCTTAAACTTAAAAGAAGTCTTAGTTTACTTTTCTTTTTGATATGCTTGACAGATTTTGTCTTTTTGAAAATTTATTTTTGGTAAACCTATAACAAGATTCTTTTTGACAAGTTTTGAAATAGCATATGTACTAACATATCCCAATTTTCTTTGTCATAGCCAACTATTGTCATTTTGTGACCATAGACAAGTTTCATTTGAAGATTTAAAATCATCTAAGTTGATTTTGTAAATATTTCTTTATCTATATCCTTCATAATGAGCTTGTTATTGTCAATCCTTTCAAAGAACATCCATTGGCAAGAAAAGTTACTTTAAAACTATTATCATAATTGAATAACACTAAGCAAATTATGTTTCATATCATTAACAAGCAACACTGTTGAAAAGAACTATATCAAATATGATTTTGACTAGTGCAAAAGTTATGATTTTTTATGGACATTATGAAGAAACATCAAAATATAGAAAATCTACCCTATATGTGTTCGTGTGTTGCAGGATCACACCGGCGAACCAACTATGTGAGACTGACAAGCCAGTCAAGTATTTTATGCATCGAGCTCAAAATTTGAGATGCGACACAAGGCTTGAAAAAAACGTAGTAGGATGCAACACAAGAAAAATACATACTAGCGAGCCAATATACATGGGATCGGCGAGTTGGCCTAATGATTCCCAGAGGTCAAAATTGTTGAGGCCCAAAATGGAGACGCAACAAGGGTGTGACATAGGATTTTTGAGGCGCGACACTTGAAGACCATAGACTGACGAGCTGATGATGCTAAAATCGATCGTTGCACGCATTTATTAACCATCTGACAAATGTTATCTCCACTGGATATTTAATTTTTTGAAAGATATAAATACCCTTTGGCTTGGAGATTCACTTGACTCCTTTAACATTCATTTTTAGAGTTTTCATTTGCAAACAAACAAACTAGTCTTCTTTTTAAATTTTCTGTTCTCCTGTTAATCAATTTGTAAATCTTGAGTAAGAGAGAGAAAATCGTTCTAGTGCTTTATACCTCTATTTGTAAATCTTTAGAAGAGCATATGGTGGTGAAGGAAATATTCTATTTTCTAAATGGAGTAAATTGTGTAATTGCTCATCTTGAGTGTTGTTTTGTGCTTAATAAAAGTAGGCGTGAAGTCCTTGTTGGAGACATTTGTGGACGTGGAGAGTAGGAAGTAGGCCGAACACCACTTAAATCGTGCCCAATCTTCTCTATCCCCTATCTTTTTATATTTTGTATTATTGTCTAGTTTGTTATTACTACGCTTCATCTGTTTCCTTTCTTGAAAACATTTATTTGTGGTTATTGGCAAAAATACTCAATTTACCTCCCCTCTTGAGTATCCTAGTGCATTTTCAATTGGTATTAAAGCCTGTCTCTATCATTTATATGCTTAATCGCGAAATAGAGTAAAGATCATGGCTGCAAATACACTAGGATTTTTTGGAGGGGGCAAGTGATAAATAGACCTCCACTTCTATGTGGGGGAAATTATCTCTACGGGCAGTGTAGGATAAATTTTTTTTTAAAAGCCCAAAACAGATTAATATGGAACATTATTAAAAACAGGCCTTTTAAAATTGAAGGAAAATCAAAAGCTAATTTTATAGAAGATGATTGGAAAAAGCTTGATTTAAATAAAATTGCAATGAATATTTTACGCTACGGATTAAACAAAAGTGATTTTAATAGAATTTGTATATGTTCTTCAGCAAAAGAAATTTAGGATGAGCTATAAAAGACTTATAAGAGAACATCTAGAGTTAGAGACACCAAAATAAATTTTTTATGTGGTGAATCTGAAAACTTTAAAATGCTCCCCAATCCAACTATTAGTGAGATGCATAATAGTTTATTAAGATACTAAATCCTCTAAGTGTTTTTAGGAAGAACTTTACTAATCTGGAAATTAACTCTAAACTTCTCAAGTCACTTTCAAAAGATCAAGAAGCTAAGAGGACAATAATGGAGGAAGTTCAGGACCTCGGTACCTTAAGTAAAGAAGAACTTCTTAGTGTGCTCAAAACCTATGAGCTCATCAAGAAATAAGGCGAAGAGAACAACCAGAAAACTATTGCTCTAAAAGTCACAAGTCAAGAATCAAGTGATGAGGAAGATGAAGATGGGAACGAAGATCTTGTCTTGATGGCCAAAATGTTCAAGAAATTTATGAGGACAAAATCAAAGAAAATGGAGGATGACAACATTTCATCCAAACGTAACAAGAAGGATGTGATTACATGCTTTAATTGCCAAAAGCCAGGACATATTCAACAGTATTGCTCACTACTCAAAAAGAGACCGAAGGAGGACTCATCATATTCAGATGATGAGAATGTATGCTTCATGGCTTTGGATAATGAGGTAACTTCTCCCTGTTTTACCTCATATTCTGAGTTGCATGACGCGTATGAAAAAGTGTGTTGTATATTAATGAAAGCTGAGAAAAAGAATAACATGTTGAAACTTTAATGACTAAAGTTTGATAACAGTAAAGAATTTTTAGACTGACCATGAAGAAGTTAAATATGAAAATGAAAAGCTAAATAATGAAATTAACAGTCTCAAAATAGAAAATGAAAAGTTAAATATTAAATGTAGAAATTTGAAAAGTAACAACAATGAATTAAAAGAAGTAAATGATAAAATTAAAAGTTGAAAATGATCTGCTAGATATTGAAGTCAAAACCATAAAGATTAATAACGTTGCATGTGCTAATTACTATGATAATGAAATCATTAAAGAGCTGGAATTTTGAGAAAATGAAAATAAAATGTTAAAAATCAGCTTAGATGATTCAAAGGACACAATAGCCAAGTTCCTAAATGGAAAGAAAAATTTGAACACACTTCTTGGAAGCCAAAAAGTGTGATTCAATCCAATTTGGAATTGGCTATAGTAGACAAAGTTATTACAAATCCCTCAAAACAAAATTTGTTAAAGCTACTTATGGGACATGTAATTACTGTGGCAAAACAGATGATATTGCACATAATTGTGCAATAAGAAGGTTTGTAAAATTTGAATCATAAAAGTTTGTTTGTTTAGATTCCTAAAAGAGAAGTTCTTGTTCCTTCTAATAGAAAATGACTCAAATTAAAATGGGTACTATAGAAGTAATAATTTATTTTGCCGGGATCCTCATGTAGCAGGAACAAATGATACTTGGATAGTGTTGTTCGAGGCACATGACATGAGACGTGTCCAAGTTCACAACACTTGACTTAAATGATCATGGGAGTGTTGCCTTTGGGAACAACATAAAATCTACAATTCTAGGTGAAGGTAATCCTCATTAACAAAGATTTATATATTAAAAATGTTTTGCTTGTAAATAAATTAAAATATAACTTGTTGAGTATTAGTCAATTGTGCGATAATGGTTTTATAGTAACATCTACTAACAAAAAGCGTTCTATTGAAAGAAAACCAAGCATGTTTTGAAGGATATAGTCAAGGAAATATTTACAAAATTAATTTAGACAACTTTAAATCTTCAAATGAAACTAACCTATATTCTAAAAATGGCAATAGTTGGCTATGGCATAGAAAACTAGGACATGCTACCATGGATATCATTACAAAACTTGTTAAAAAAGATTTTGTCAAAAGTTTACCAAAGTTAACATTTTAAAAGGACAAGATCTGTCATGCATATAAAAAGGGAAAGCAAACTAAGACCTCTTTTAAGTCTAAAGATGCTATCTCTACATCTAGGTCTTACCTAAACCTTAAGTTGAGAAGGAAAGAAACATATTTTGGTTATTGTTGATGATTTTACTAGATACACATGGACTTTCTTCCTTGCATTTAAAGACGACCAATCATGTTTTTTTTAGATATTGCAAAAAAGTCTAAAATAAAAAGGTCTTAATGTTGTTACAATTTGAAGTGATCATAGGGGAGAGTTTAAAAATAATGAAATGGAAATTTTTTATAACACTTTTGGTATTGAACAAACTTTTTCAGCTCCTAAAACCCCACAACAAAATGGTATAGCCAAAAAGAAAAATAGAACCTTGATTGGAATGGCTAGAACCATGTTGTGTGAAAAATAATTTGCCAAAATATTTTTGGGCTGAAGTTGTGAATACAACATGCTATATTTCAAATCGAATTTTCATAAGACCAATTTTAAAGAACCTCCTATGAGCTTTGGAAAGGCAAAAGGCCTAACACATCATTTTTCCATCCTTTTGGCATCAAGTGTTGCATTTCAAATAATGATAAAGAACCATTGGGTAAATTTGACTCTAAAAGTGATAAATGAATTTTCTTAGGATATTCTTCAACAAGTAAAGATTATAGAGTTATAAAAAAAGAACCTTATTTATTGAAGAATCTATTAATGTTGCATTTGAATATTTTTTACCTGATGTATGCTCATATGATGGTGTTGAAAATGTATGTGCTGATTTAAATATAATTTCTCTTGAAAATAGTAATGAAGAAAATAATGAACAAAAATTGGATGATGTGCATGAACCTGTTAATGATGATTTACCTAAAGAATGGAAATTTGCAAAAGGTCATCCAAAAAACTAAAAATTGGTGAACCTTTAAATCGTGTGCAAACAAAATCTTCTTTAAGAAATTTAAGTAATCTTGTTTTTCTATCTCAATTTATAAAAAAAAGTTGATGAAGCCTTAAAAGATGATTTTTGCTTAAATGCTATGCAATATGAATTAAATCAATTCATAATAAATGATGTATGGTTTTTGGTTGCCGACCTGAAAATAAAACTGTTATAGGAACCAAATGGGTGTTTAGAAACAAGCTTGTTGAATCTGGTTTAATAACAAGAAAAAGGCTAGATTGGTTGCTAAAGGTTTATGAATCAAGAAGAAGAATTGATTTTGATGAGACATTTGCCTCAGTTGCTAGACTATAATCCATAAGAATGCTTTTGGCTTTTGCAGCTTTGAAGGATTTTACTTTTTTTCAAATGGATGTCAAAAGTATTTTTTTTTAAATGGTTTTATAACGAAGAAGTCCATGTAGAGCAACCATCGGATTTTGAAAATAATGAATCTCCCAATCATGTTTATAAATTGAACATAACTCTTTGTGAACTAAAGCAAGCTCCTAAAGCTTGGTATGAAAGACTTAGTAACTTCCTATTAAATAATGGTTTTTCAAGAGGAAAAGTCAATACAACTTTATTTATTAAAATTCACAAGTCTAATACATTGATTTTATAAATCTATGTAGACGACATTATGTTTAGAGCTACAAAAATAAGTCAATAGAAGAATTTGTTGAGTTCATGAAGAACGAGTTTGAAATGAGTATGATGGGAGGAACCCAATTATTTTATCAGTTTTCAAATCAAATAATCTAAAAATGGAACCTTTATTAATCAATCAAAATATACAAGAGATTTGTTGAAAAGATTCAAAATGGATAATTGTAAATCAAAACCAAAACCAGTGAGTTCAAGTATAAAACTTGATAAGGATGAAAATGGAAAAAATGTGTGTAAAAAGCTTTATAGAGGCATGATAGGTAGTTTGTTATATTTAACAGCTTCTAGACTTGACATCATATTTCTCAGTATGTGTATTTGCACGATTTTAATCTTGCTAAAAAGAATCCCACTTGAGTGCGGTAAATTGCATTATTAAATATCTTGTAAACACAATAGAAATTGGCTTGTGGTATCCCAAGTTTATCTCTTTTAATCTAATTGGATACTCTGATTTTGACTTTGCTGGGTGCAAAATAGATGGAAAAAGCACGAGTGAAACATGCCATTTTCTTGGAAATTCTTTAGTATCTTGGCACTCAATGAAACAAAACTCAGTTGTACTTTCAACTATTGAAACTGAGTATATAGCAGCTGGTAGTTATGTACAAATTTTATGGACGAAACAAACCTTGCTTGACTATGGTTTAAAGTTTGAAAATGGTCCAATTCTTTGTGATAATAGAAGTGCTATAAATTTGACTAAAAATCTGATCCAACACTCAAGGACAAAACATATTGAAATTAGACATCATTTCATTCGAGATCATGTTCTAAACAAAGATATCATCTTGGAAGTTATTGATACCAACAATTAGATCGGTGATATTTTTACAAAACCCTTAAGTGAATATCACTTTTACACTTTAAGAAGAGAATTGAGAATGATGAAGCAAGATGAGTGCTAAATATTATTGAACCAAGTTAATCTAAAATATGTTGTTAAGTTTAATAAGCTGTTAAATATAATAAATGACAAAATATCTGATTTGGGCTTTTAATTTGTTTCTGTGATGATCTTCTATACAATCTTATTTATCTGAGAAACCTGTCTTTATTATTTGCTACATGTTTGACATAGATCGACTTGGTAGTTTCTCTTAAACCGGTTTGCTGGTATGATTATTGAGCCCTTGACAAAAGGATGTTTTGATCAAAATATTATACCGGCTTGCTGGTGAATCTAAGACCAACCCGCTGATTAGTGCTCGAGGGGTCCTTCGAGGGCTTAAATGACCCTCGATGCTTGCTTTTTTAATTTTATATACAACCGGCTCGCTGACTGTTCTCTTTCTGCATGCATAGTTATATATATATAGTTCTCTCTCTTTCTTCTATCATTCTCTCCCCTCTTCTCTCCATATCACGCCTTCTCTCTTTCTCTCTCTAAAATTTCTCTCCCCGCCATCTCTCTCTCTCTCGCTACTTCCTCTCTCCCACCACCACCCCTCTATCTCTTGCTTTCCTCTCTTCTCCTCTCCTCTCTCTTTGGGTTGCTCTATTCTCTTTCTCTCTCTCGGTTTCCCCAACTCGAATCAAACTCGTTACCTCTCTCTTTCTTCTTGTTCTTTACCTATAACATGCCACTAAGAACAGCACAGGCTCGTGCCCCACCCGCTTCTCTAGCATTTGATGAGTTTTTGTTCCCATCACGAAAGCACTTTGATAGGTATTCTTTCTTTCGCGATCTTCCAATTGATATGGGAAGAAATTACAATGGTGATGTTCTAGGCTATTTTAGAATTTCTCAAATGTTTGGAGTTTTGTCAAATAATATTTTGGATACCATGAATTCGAGTACTAAAGTGAATGAGGAAGCGGTCAAAATTTTTTATTGTAACTTAATTGGCTATCTAAAGGATGATGGGAATATGGGGATTATCATTGAATCTGGGTTCAATAGTTCTAGTTTCATGAGACCCATGCTACATACCTATCTGTATGGATGGAGATTGAAGATCTTTCACTCTGATATTTGTAGTTTGATTGGGGTTAAGGATGGTGGAGTTAGAATGCCCAATACCTTTGATGGGGCACAGTACTATGAGGAGGTCTTTATTATAGCTGAGATGGGTTGAAATTGACGTGAACCATGCAATTTACATTCCTCCAAACTATCCCTTAGGTTGAGTTCTAAATTATTTTCTAACAGCTAATTATGTACCATGTAAGGGACAGCAAACTACAGCTACTTAGTAAGATTTGTGGCTTATGGTCCACATGCTCAGAGCTGATCATACCTACTTCTTTGGCTTAATGTTTAGAATCTTCAAGAATGTGAGCAACAAGCCTGCTCGAGCTATATTGAGAGGTAGCAATTGATTACCCAGTAGCTCAAGAACAAAGGTGGAGTTTTATACAAAAACTCAAGCTGTTTAGGTCCTTACTTTTTTCCTTTAACACTATCAGTTCAGGGACATGGAAAAGGAAAATGGACACTGGTAAAGAAGAAACTATTAGATGGTGGCGGCACTTTATTTCCTGGTTCTTGCATGGACATAAATTCTGATGATGATATATAGTATGATTGTGCCCTAGGCCAATTACTAGATATTGTCATTTGATATTTATATATATGAATAAACAGAGGCATTTCTTTTGTATTATTTGCATATTTACTTTATAATAGAAATCCATGAATAATTTATTATTCTAAATGTTCCTAGATGCTCATTGTTATGGAAATGATAATGAATTAAATCTAGTATGAGTTTTTTATTTGATAAACATGGGATGTCTATTTGTATGGTGATACAAATGAAACTCATAGGCACATATTAGATGACTATGTGCTGAACTGACCCACAGACCACTATGAGATCACTACATGGAATATTGTCATAAGTGATTTTCATAATAACTATGTCAACGTATCCTTAGACCTGAAATCACCATAGGTTCCAACATGAGAAACGTTATGTTTCAACTCAATCAAACGTTCTTTAACCGGATAATTATAAAGGTTAAGTTTGGGCATAATGTATATCAAATAAGGAAGAGTGATTAAGAAGGGATTTGTCCCTCTCGTTATGAGAGAGATATCTCTAGGCCCCTCGATAAGTAGACTGAGAAATGCATTGGCCATGCTCAAATGAATTGATAGTGTGATAAATTTCATTTGTATATTATCACACTTGGAAATCAATAAATGATAAGATTGAACAATATAAGAATGACACTCCCATGTCTTATGTTCAATCTAGTTATCATGTGACAAAAAGAATGACATAAATTAATAGATCAGAAAAAAATTGGATTACTGATATTCACCTAATTTGGGTAGACATAATGTCTTGCTAGAGACCAATGATGTCTTGTAGGTCTAAAAGGTGTTTAGGACCTACTGCCAACATTAGGTGTACCTACAGGATCACACACAAAAGAACGAATGAAATATATTATGGTTTTATTTAAACTTATAGGAATTATTATATTTATTATTCTTAAATAGTTTAAGAATAATAAATGATTATGACAGATAATTAATATTTAATGAAATAATGTATTTTATTAAATATATAAAATATCTCATCATATATATCTTCTAGGTTTCTTTTAGAGTTTCCTACATGTCTATATATATAGATCTATAGACAGCCTTTTAGATCAACCTTTTTATGTCACATTAGACGGCAGAGAAATTTTGCAAACCTAAAAGAGAGAAAAAGAAGAAAAATAATTCCTACACGAATTGGATTCATGTTCTTGAGTGCTAGCACACAATCGTTCGTGTGTGGATACCGTAGAGGGGATTGCGAGACTGTGGTTCCTGCAAATCCAATCTGTTGATCGTTTTGAAGCATCAATATAAGGTATATTCAAGAAACCCCTTTTTGTTAAAATCTAATCAAGAAATATGGATACTGGTATAGGGTTTTTCGTTTTTCCGATGTGTTTTAATAAAATTTTCGAAATTTTATATCAATAAAACCCTACAGATAAGCCTCAGCTCCACATCTTACATCATCTGCTCCTTATACTTCTACTTCATCATAGCAGCAACACATTGATTCCCGACTAGATATCATTGAGACCCGGATTTTAGATATTCGCTCAGATTTTCAAACTTTCCTGGATCACTTTTACTCCATTCATCCTCGACCTCATCCTCCTTCTTGATTTTGTTTATTGATGTTTTTATGTATAAACTGTCTCTATTGAACTAAGTATATGCGCTTTTATATATCATATCTGCCTACTTTTTTCTTATATCAAATCTTTTTTATGAGGTCAATGGGGAAGAAAGTACACACACACACACAGATATATGTATATATATATATATATATATATGACAAATGAGATAATATGTGCAATCTTTGGATGTTAATGGGGGAGAAAATTTGTATGCTTAATCTTGCTTCTCAATTTGATGCTATAATTGCAAAAATATGGGGGAGTTTTATTTATGTAAAAGTGATTATAAAATTTTGCATAACCATTTTGCCCTCATCAAAATGGGGGAGATTGTAAAAAGAACTCTATCAAATATGATTGATGAATGCAAAAGTTATGATTTTTTAATAGATATTATGAAGAAACATCAAAGTATAGAAAAGGTGCCTTGTATGTGTTTGTGTGTTGTAGGATCACACCGTGTGAGACCGGCAAGCCGGTTAAGTATTTTCATGCATCGAGGTCAAAATTTGAGACGCAACACAAGGCAAGAAGAAAGCATTATAAGGCATAATACAATATAAATATATATCGGCAAGTCGGCCAAATGACTTACAGAGGTCAAAATTGTCGAGGCCTAAAATTGGGATGCAACAAGGGCGCGGCCAAGGATTTTTGAGGCACGACACTTGAAGACAATAGAATGGCAAGCCGATGATGCTAAAATCCGATCGTTGCGAGCATTTATCATAGCCATCTGATAGATATTATCTCCAATAGAAATCAAATTTTTGAAAGATATAAATACCCATTGGCTTGGAGATTCACTTGACTTTTTTACATTCATTTTTAGAGCTTTCGTTTGTAAACAAACAAACAAACTAGTTATCCTTTTTAATTTTCTATTCTCTTGTTCATCAATTTGTAAATCTTGAGTAAGTGAGATAAAATCGTTCTAGTGCTTTATACCTCTATTTGTGAATCTTTAGAGAGCATCTGGTGAAGTGAAGGAAATATTTTTTTCCTAAAGTGGAGTAAATTGTGTAATTGCTTATCTTGAGTGTTGTTTTGTGGTGCTTAATAAAAGTAGGTGTGAAATCATCGTTGGAGGCATTTGTGGACCATGGAGAGTAGGAAGTGGGTCGAACTCCACATTAAATCTTGCCCAATCTTCTCTATCCCTATTTTTTATGTTTCATATTATTGTTCAGTTTTTATTATTGTTACTTCATTTGTTTCCTTGCTTAAAAAACATTTATTTGTGGCTATAGCAAAAATACTCAATTCACCCTTCCTCCCCTCTCTTGAGTATTTTAGTATGTTTTTAAGCACATTTTTAATAATCAAACCTTTGTTTATGAGAATGCTACATTTACCAAGAATAATTCATTTTCGATTGTCTCCAATTGTAACACTCTCTTGATCTTTCAAGTCTAGTAATGTGATACGTCGCTGGTCATGTACCTTGAGCAGCCACTGTCCAAGTATCATTTGTTGTTCCCACTTGAAGATTCCTATGAAATATATTATTATTTCTTTGGTACCCATTTTAGTTTGGGTCCTTTTTGGTTAGGTGGAATAAGAACTTCTCTCTTTGGAACCTAAACTAGCTTCCTTCGATGATTCAAATGCATTGTTTTTCTTATTGCATAGTTATGTGCAATACAACCAGTTTTTCTACAGTAGTTGCATGTCCCATTGGTGGCTTTTATAAATCTAGTTTTGTGGGACTTATAGCTACTTTTTCTGTATCTAATTCCTTGATTATTTGAATCACACATTTGATTCCCACGAAGTGTGTTCAAATTCTTTTACCCATTTATGAATTTGGCTATAGTGGCTTTTAAATCATCAAGGCTAGCTTTGAACATTGTATTTTCATTTTTTTTTTAATTTTTCTAACTCTTTTAAGACTTCATTATTACAACCACTAGCACATGCAACATTATCATATTTATTTAATGTTTTAGATTCAATATCCAACAAATCATTTTCAATTGTTAGTTTCTCATAAATTTCCTTCAACTCGTTAATTTTGCTTTTCAAGTTTTTACGCTTATTATTTATCTTTTCATTTTTTAAATTTAGAATATTAATTTCATCATGCATCTTTTCATTTTTTGATTTAATTTCTTCATGTTTTGTTTGAAAAAATTCGAGTTCTTCCCTTACTTCTTTCATTTCAGATTTTAGCATGTTGTTCTTTTTCTTTGCTTTAGCTAGCTTACAATATACTTTTTCATACATATATAACTCAGCATATAGAGGAGAAGAGGGGGAAGTCACCTCATCATCTAGATACATGAAGCACACATCTTCATCATCCAAGTTAGAGGAGTTACTTCGCTCCATGTTGCCATATATGCTCTTTTTTTCTCCTCCTTTGATCTCTTCTTGACTAATGGATAATATTGCTGGACATGTCCTAGTTTGTGGCACTTGTAGCAAGTTATCACATCCTCCTTTTTGTTCCTTGATGAGTTGTATCACTATCCTCTCTTTTTTACTTAAACTCGGGCCTCATGAACTTCTTAAGCTTTTTGGCCATCTGGACAAGCTCCTCATTTTCCTCTTCATCATCTTTGCTGGAGTCTTAATTTGTGGCCTTTAAGGCAATCGCCTTCTTATTGGGTTCCTCTCCTTACTTTTTGATGAGCTCATGGGTTTTAAGTGCTCTAAGGAGTTCTTCCTTGCTAATGGCAATTAGGTCTCGTGCTTCTTCTATTGTTGTTCTTTTTGCTTGCCAATTTTTGGGTAGTGACCTAAAAAGTTTAAAATTTATTTCCACATTAGAAAAGTTCTTCCCATGCATACTCAAGGGGTTTATGATATTAATGAATCTGTTATGCATTTCATCTATTGATTCATTAGGAAGCCTTTTGAAATTTTCAAATTAACCGCACAAAATACTTTTTCTTTGTTTTTTTGTATCTTGAACTCTAGTGGTTTCTTCATAAGTCTTTTCCAGTTTATCCTAGATTTCTTTAGAAGTATTACATGTACATATTCTATTGAAATTGCTTTCATTTAAACCTTAATGCAAAATATTCATGACAATTTCATTTAAATCTAATTTCTTCCACTATTCTTCATTATAATCTTTTTCTTCCTTTTCTTCTATTTTTAAAGGCCCAGTTTCTATGACATTCCAGATTGATCTATTTTGAGCTTTGAGAAAAATTTTCATTCTACACTTCCAGTAAGGGTAACTACCTTCGCTTAGAAGCGATGGCCTATTGATAGCTTATCCCACTAGAAACCCTAATTCATTAGATGCCATGATCTTTATGCTATTATGCAATTAAGCACTGATAAGATAGAGATTGACTTTGATACTAATGAAAACACACTAAAACAATTAATTTTAATAATGGGGTGAATTGAGTATTTCAATTCAAAGCTCAAAACAATTAATTAAAAGGGTTATTTAAAATTTTACTTAAAAGCAGTGGATAAACAATCAGCAGATGCAAGATGAAATTTTAAAAGAGATAGGGATAAAGAAAAATAATCCAGATATAACGTGAAGTTTGGCCTACTTCCAACTCTCCATAGTTTACCAATGCCTTAATCGAGGACTTCACCATCACTGTATTGATTTCACAAAACACGCTCAAGATGAGTAGCACACAGTTTTTATAACACATTTAGAAAATAAAATATTTCCTTCTCTCTCTAGATGCTCTCTGATAAATTGCAGGTAAATGAATAGACCACTAGGAACATTTTTTTCTCTCCCCTTTTTGATATGCAAATTAAAAAGAGAACATAAAGTAATAGATTTGTTTGTTTGCAAATTATCGCACTTTTTTTCTATTGAATCTCCTAAGGGCAATATATATATATATAGCTTTCAAAAATTCAATTGTCTGTTAAAGACAATGTCTTTAAGTCATCAAGCATTTAATGTACTTCAACGGTTCTTTCTTGCCATGTTGGCTCCAAAATTTAAATTGTCACGCCCTAAATACTCGTCATGCCTCAAGTTGTTGTGCCTCAAGGTAGTGTTCGACAAGTCTTTACTCTATCAAGCTTTAAATTCAAACTATCGCGTCATAAATTTTAACACGTCGAGCCCTCAACGATGACCCTCGCCAAAGCTGTGCAACTTTAAACTTTGTCAAGTCTTAGTCTTAAGTAAGCTTGTTGCACCATAACCTTTTGACTCATTGAGCCTTCAATGATTCCCTTAACCAAGCCTATACATTTTTAAGCTTTGTCGTGTCTTGGTTTAAACTTGTCACGCTTGAGCTAGTAGACTTGTCAAGCCCTCAACCAACTCCTCGACCACTGATTCTACATTTTTTATCCTATCAATCTTTGACCTTAGCTTGCTCATGCCTTGAAGATTGAAATAGTCCAGCTCTCAACTGATACTGTTCTTACTAAAACCTGCAGACACTCCATAATAAATGCACAACATACGTATATATATACTTGACTAATTTCATGTAGTTTATAATAAATGAATAATTAATTATGCATTATATTGCTTCATCAAATCCACATTGAACATATAAGTTCAACATTAGCTAGATCAATAAGAGAGTCAACGTAATATTAAAATGGAAACTAAAAAATATTAGAAAGAGAAGTTGGATCAACAACTTAACATAAAGCTTGTCCTAAACTCCATAATTGAGATCTTAACACCTCTTCGGTAGATCACTTTAGTGAGAAATCACTTGTTACAGAAGTCTTTTTTCTTTTTCTTCTTTTTTTTTTTTTGGGCGAAAACTTGTTATAGAAGTTATGATACCATACTGTAATGGAAGTTTCAATCCCAAATCTTTTAAATAATAATGGATATTTAGAAACTAAAATTGCTAATAATAAGATTGCAATCATATATGTTAGTAATCTTATAAGTAGTTAGTAATAAGCTTAGTTACAATTACAAACATATGGATAATTAACATCTAAAATTGTAGAATTATAATATAGATCTAAATGAATAAATATTAAACAAACTAAAAAAATTTAAAATGTGAAATGTAATTCATAGTATAGAGATCTCAATTAAAATCAGAACATTGAGAGCTTTATCCTCAATGCCTATGCGTTACGACTTCATTGTGGAATGCTCATATATATAACAAGGGCAAATAGCTTGTTCATATTTTTACAAAAAAAGCCTAGCTTATCTTTTTTTTTTTTTTTTATTGAACTTAAATCAATCACTCTAATGGTTCCCTTTTCCTTCAAACTTTTTATTTTTTGAGGAAAATTGTTTTTAAAGAATAAATATCGAAGAATCGAGAAAAATAATGAAAGTTTGTCGAGCCTGGATTTTTCGTTTCTGATTTAATTTCTTTTATCCATTCATATTAAAACCAAACTCATTTAATACGAACCCTTGGCTAAGAATTAAAAGAAATTTAATTTTTAAAAACAATTTGGAGTCGTCACCCTATTAAAATTGGGAAAAAAATTCTATAA
>JAMXBD010003671.1:0-108165 GCA_024138025.1 Combretum micranthum | reverse complement strand
AAAGAAAGTTATTTGACTTGATATGGACAAGTCTAAGACTAGAAAGACTAGTCTTAATAATAACATGAAATAAATAAATTGCATAACTTAAAAGTAAATAAATAACAAATGAGCTTAAATGCTCTAAATAAATATATATACATAATATACTTAATACTTTATATAAGTTAGTAATAACAATAATGACAACATAATATTAACATAAAGGAAAGAGTAGAAACATGAACAAAAAAAAAAATGAATAAATTGTTGCTTCTTTAACTCTCATGAGTTTAAGAAACATACACTAAACTCATGTTAAGTTATATGAACATGATAAGTGAATATGAGAATTTTTACCTAAGGTTTATGTGATATGAAGGTGGTAGATGAAAGGGGCAGTATATGATAGTGATATGTGGTAGATAGTTTAGTATAAGGAATGGTTTTTGTGAGGAATTGGTTAAGAGAGTTTAGAGAGAATCTTGAAGAGGAGATTTGTGGAGAGATTTTGAGAGTTTTAGTAGTGAAATGAATTGTATGAAAGAATGAAACAGAATGGGGTATTTATAAATTTTTGAGTGAATTTAGATGTAATAAAATAAATTGAAAAAGAAAATAATTGTCACACCCCGAGGGTACCCTGGTAGTAATAAACAAGTTACACTTAAATTATTACTAGATTACCTTCAGAGAATGACATGTTTTCAAAACAACAGGATCTTTTAAGTTGCTTGATAAGAAATAACAAATATATGAGAGAAATGATTTAGCGAATAACCATTACAAACTATTACAAACCATATATCTCCTTTGAAATATACAACTAAATAATCTACTCTAATAGTACATAACCATCAAACTAAAATATATCTGTAGACTTCTAGCTTTAAAGCTCTTACCGGAGCCATATTCCTGGACGTAACTAACCAGGGTCGTCAAGTGACCTGAAAAGACTGTAGTAGTATGAGCGAAACACAGCTCAGTGAATAACCAGACATACCATACATTACACAAGCCATTAACAAATCATATGCAATGCAATCACTCAACTATATGCACAGATACAAGTTTGGATGATCTAGAATCCAAACAGGACAAAGATTTACGCCCTCTTTTTAATAGGTTGAAGAACCAGCATCCAATGACCCACCTGCCCAGGAGAGACTAAGTACACAGGAGAATCAACGATTTCTCATTTCAATGTTTATCACTTTGAATATAGTTGCTTACACAAACCATCTCCTGCAATCCCCTTAGAAACTTCCTAAGTATTAATCATTTCAAAGCGATTCTACGGGCGACGTTCTTTGGTGCCTTTTAGTTCCTCATAGGACCGCTAGACCAAAGAGAACCTTGGAAGACTCACACATTGGATCAACCAAGCAAAAACAGAGATCCAAAATATTAATACGTAGCAGACTGTCACAACCATATATGCAATAATGCAATTCGTGCAATGCATGTTCATATTATTTTGTTAAGTCCATAATTCTTAATCAATTTCGGGGTGACCATACATTACCCACAATCATCCTTATACTACTGCATAACACCAGCCATTGCGTTATCAGTTGTATAAAGATATTTTAACAATCATATAATCAAATCATATCATACTTTCAACAAACATTCATTTGATTATCTTGCATTACATATTCGACTATTTACAATCACAACCAGTACAATATGACTGAATTACTCACCTGCTCATACTGCCTCAATCGTAATAATCCACTGGTAGATCCTCTAGTGAGTCAAAGTCACCTATTTAAAACAAAGTATTCATTAATACAATCTAGCTAGATTCCTATGTGTGCTTTGTGTCCTAGATTCGATATTTTGGTAATTATTAATACTTACTGTCGTCGTGTTTCTCTTATTTTATCTCGCATAATTGTTTTGTTATTTTTAGAAGTCACATTACTCAAGAAATTAGCTATTTCAATTTCCATTCTCATATATTTTATTTGTTTAAAACAAATATTAGACTAATAATACTTTAACTAATACTAAATATTTTCTTAATTCTAGGGTTTCAAAAGTTAATAGATATTCATTCTAAATAGATTTAATATTTGTATTATAGTCACTATCTAATACATATTTGTAAAACATACATATATACATACTTAGTAGATATATTATATATATAATATATATATAAATCGGTTTAGGTCAGAAAAACTTTTATTGGAGAAATTTTAACTATAAGCCGGCTCAAGGCCGCCGGCCTTTATCTCCAGGTGCTGGTGTAAAATCATTTTGAAGAATAATTCATATCGAGTGCACCGGTGTTGAAAGCTGTCGACTTTCATGTACGCCGGCCCTATGCCGCCGGCGTAGATCTCCAGGTAGCCGGCTTACGTTGAATTTTTACGTGAAAAATTATTTTACGTAGCCTCTGTTGAGTGTAAGCCGCCTATAAGCCGTCGGCCTATCCATGTAAGCCGCTGGCGTACAACATTTACACTGCCGGCCTTGAGGCAGTGTTGCACTGTTCATCATCCTCTTCCTCGGTTCGATTCTTTTTCTTTAATTTTTACACGTTAAAACTTTACTAAATCATTTGTAAATGTTTATATACTTTATATAAAAGCATAAAACAACTTCCAACACATCTAAAAACATATATCTACAGATCTCGATTCTTTATATAACAAAGCTAGGGTTTAGGATTATTACCTCGTTGGAGCTTGTTTGATGTAAACCGAAGCTCGTGTTTGTGTTTAATATGTTCCTAAGATGATTATAGTTAGTTAAAAATCTTATATTTGAACAAAAATCCTTTGAATCATGTCAACTTACCTTTTAGCTCGTTTTTTGAGGGTTTTGGCTTTGTTTTTCCTTTGATCCGAGTTGGTGGTTTATGATCTATTTGTTCTTTGTTTTTGATTTGTTTTGTTGGTGATCTGGAAGTGGATTCGTGCCAGGGGAAGTTTAGGAAATAATGAAGGTTGTTGGTTTCCTCATTATTAGCATTGAACACATATATAGAAGGAGAAGAAGGAGAGGTTGTGGCTTCGATTTCTTCTAGATTTCCTCCAAATTTGATCTCAACTTGCTGTTGTTTTCATTGCATTTAATACTGAGATGAGTTGTCACCATTTGATAGGTTGTTGGAGTTGAGTTTGTTGACTTAAAATTGCATTATTGAATCAAGTTTCGGCTTCTCTTCCTTCCTCCACAATTTGCACTGAACTTAGCCGAAAAACATACATATATACATTAGTTTATTTATTTAATTAGATTTTGAGTTTGTTATACGGGTAATTCGGCTAATATTTGAAATTTTTGTCCAAAAATATGCTTATAAGTTTATACAAAACGCTTAGATTTTCAAATAATACAAATTGAAGTTATATATATACGTAATTAATTATTCGTATAATTTTATCTCCCGCGATTTGGATTTCTTAAGCTCATTGGGTCAATTTTTGTTTCAGGCTCCGATAGCTTAAGAAAACTCGGTTTAGAACAATAGCGTGATCCGATTATTTGTTTGGAGTTTAGATTTTGAGTTATTCATCAGTTTATATTTTCGTTGTATATTTAAAATCTTAACAGTTCATTTTTGGGTCATCGTTTTCTGTTTAGGAGCATAAATAATCATTTACGCAGTATTGGACTTAATACAAAAATTAAACTATATATATATGACTAGTTTTGATACTAAACATAAATTATTATTAGTAGCTTTTAATTTCAACTAGAAATCTTGAGTTTAGGGTTTAAGTCTAAATTTAAACTCATCACTACTCGTTATTCTAATCTCGAATCATTATCGAGATCAAAAACAATTATTTGATCTCTATATTCATGTTTTCTATTTAAATCTATTGTATACTAGGTTTTGGGTCTAGATTTTAGATCATATCTTGAATTAGTTATTCAAGATACAAAATCTCATTTTTGGTATTAACTCAGGTCAAAGAATTTCTTTATTCAGTTCCTAAATCTTTCATTTATCCAAAACCTAAAATTATTTATTATCAGACTTCAATCAGAATCTAAATCTATTATCTAGTTTATACAATCTTTATAAAGTCCGGTACTAAAGTGAAAAATTCCCGGGGTTTACAATAATTGAGAAGAGGAGAGAGGGAGTGGCGCCAGTTTGGTACTTGTAGAGGGGAGAAATAATTTGTTTTGTTTGTTTTGTAATAAAAGAAGTAATGTGTAAGGTTTGATGTGAATAAAGTTGTATTGGAAATATAAAAAGCAAGAAAATAGATTTGTAGGTGTAAGAATAGGTGTAAGAAATAGTAGAGATAGTAAAATAGTAATGAATAGTCGAAAAGGACTAAAAATAGTAGACTAACAGTTGAAGTACCGGTAGTAGTAAAAATACGCGTAATAATGCGATATCTATAATTTTTAGCTACCAAAAAATTCTAAAACACTGATATTTTTGAAAACCTTATATTTTTACGAGTCTATTGGTATTAAAGGAATATTTTTAATATTCCGAGCACCGGGACACATTTTTCGAGAACTGATCTTGTTTGAGTTCTAAGGACACTTGAAATTCGCGAATATGATATTTTTATGTTGCCCTATATTATTACAATTATTTTAAGCTATTAACTTAATTTTGTTTTCTAGAGTTTGGGATTGCGGGATTGTTGGATTTTAAACACTAGGTTTGTTATAGGCTTTGTTGACTTTTAGGGTTCCGGTTTGACTTCCGGTTTTATCGAGTTATTTGTAAGATCATATAATTTTCGAGTTTTGACCGTTTTGTATTTTTATCTCGATATCTATGGTTTATCTTATTTTTTTGTAATTATTTAATAGTTTTAGTTTTCTGGATCGTTATCGTTTAACCGAGTCTAGGGTTATGAGTTGACTCAGTTTGACTTTTGGTGAAAATTAAAATTTCTGATTTTGAAATTCATCGAGGGTTTTAAGATTTTGTTGTCGAACGTTATTTGGATATATTGTCTTGATTTGCGTGTTAGGAAACTTAGGTGATTTGATTGATGTACGGATGTTGATTCAACCAATAGCTAGATTTTTATATTTTGTTTTAAAGGTTCTCGTTTTCTCAAGACTAAGAATATTTGTGTTTGACTTGATTTAGAATTTGGTTTTAACTTGAGTCGATTTTTGAGATTTCAATTTTTAATATTAAACTTTTAGAATTATTTCTATGCATTATGAAAATTTTCGGGGGTTTACACTTCAATTTTATAATTGTTATTATCTTTTCAAAATTAGAATGAAATTTAGCTAAAGATCTAATGTTAATAATTCTTTATTAAGAAAGCTTTTCTTATAAACTTGTCTAAAAGAATTGTTCTATCACTTGACAAATAGTAAGAATGAAACAAGTTTTTCAAACCAAGGTAAAGCCAACTCGTTATTTTAGAAACCAACTTAGAAAAAATAAAATTTGACAAGTAAGTAAAGTGTAAGGGTAAGCTCATTTCTTAAAAAAGAGAAAGGATATAAAAATAAGAAGAAAACATACATTTAACACAACTTCAAATATTTAAAACTTAAAGAATATTTTGAAAAACTTATTTTCAATCACTAGAAATAAAGTTAGTAAATAACTTAAAGAACCAAAATTTTTGAAAATAAATTTTCTTTTGAAAAGTAAGAAAATGAAATAATAATAAAACATTTACTCATAACAACTCATATATATATTATATATATTGTTTTCCTTCTAACAATTCAAAAAGGAGAAATTCTCAAAAGTTTTGTCATTTAAAAACCATCACAGACAAATTGTTTATGAAATATTAATATTGAGACAACACTATCAAAATCATGCATACATATGAGTATAAATATATGTTCAAAGGATTTTTCAACTATATATATATCCATATATTTTGCTTAAGGATTTTTGAGTGAAGTAAAGTTTGGAAAAATCATATTTTGTGGGCTATAAATTCATATCTATTCTGTACCTTAGTACTCTTCAACCCAAATGGCTTTTTATGACAAAAATAACCTTAGAAATTGATAGATCTTTTCGAGTAGGTAGAAAACGATATATTATATGTGCGATTCCGAGTTAAAATGACCAAGTTATAGCCATTTTAAGTTGAAATTACCTTCTATACGAATTTTAACGATCTTATGATATTGTTTTTGATAAGTACCATAGAATCAATAAGAAATACTCATTATGGGTATTCTTCTTGATTAGGTAATCCTGATGAGGAGTATTCATAGCCAGAGGATTATTTTGATTAGTTGATTTACCGATTGACTCATCCATAAGAGAGATAGATCCTCATGGCCAAGTGAATTTATTTCCTACCTTTTTCGTACTTGGTTGTGCTTATAGCTAGAGGCACTAGAAGTAGGAAAAGATCAAAATGAATTATGTATGATAATATTGGTTGAAAGAATATTAAGTATACCAAGGCACGAATCGTTGTTAATTAACTTATGTTTTACTATTATTCTGTTAGAGTGTGTGCAAAAATTTTGTGATCACCTTTAAATTACTTTAAACATATATTACGAATTATATTAATTGATTCATGCATATCACGTAATTAGTTTCATTGCATGAGCTGCTATACTCGCTGGGACAAGAGTTTAATAGCCGGGTGTGCAGTAGCCAAAAATCTATAAGATAGGCGATTAGGAGCCTGAAAGAACTATTTTGAGATGGGTGAGTAGGCACCTGAAATAAACTACATGAGTTGATTTTAAGATGGGTTTTAAAGAGCCTGAAACACCTAACCCTGAATGGAAGGGTAAATCCATTCAAACATATGATTTCCGGTAGATCATTGTATTGCTTGAGCACTTGTTTGATGCATTTATATGCTTGTTTAATACCTTGTTTGAAATTATTTATACAAGTACGTTGATTCAGGAATATTCTCACTAAACTAGTTATGCTTATACTTCGATAGAACTTTGTTATATCAGGTCTAATATCTTTTATTCCCGAAGACTTCATATATTCGAGTCAGATGATGTTTTAGAAAAGCTTATGGAAATCTTTTGAAGATCGTAGGTTAAATATCTTTTAATGTCTTTTGGTATTAGTATTATTTTGTTGTGAGAAAGATTAAGTTGATATTGATTGTTGGAGAATCATAAGGGAAAAAACCCTTGAGATGATGTAAGATTATATTCTCTTAATGATAAATTGGATGTTTACTTAGATTCTTGTATGTTGTATTTACTATCTCTCGATATACATCCCATCGGTGTCTCTTATTGTTGTGATAGACGCCTTACATGTGGTGTTGAAAACTTCCGCATAACTTCGAGAAGTCATTATTAAGTTTTAATACCATATGCGGCGGACTGCCACGTTTATGGTACTTTTCGAGGCGTGACACCAAGTATTATGTGGCTGGTGATAAAGAAACCCAAGAGCTTCAGGTTTAACTGGACAATAAACTGCGTAAATTTAATTTCAATAAAAGATCAAACATCTAACAAGTATAATTCAAGCCTGTACTTGTGCAGATGATTGATTGTTACATTGTATGCTTACTAATTAAACTTGTTTATTATTACTTGATGTGTGGTATAGTCAGGTTATCTCACTGAGCTGTGGTTTCGCTCACCTCCTATCGGTGTTTGTGCAGGTATAATGACGTTGTGAATGGGCTAAGAATGTGTGAAGAGAGCTCCTCCATTAGACTCATTGAAGTTAGAAAGATAGATCATGGTGAACTTAGAATATAGTTTAGATAAACTGTACAAACATATGAAACTTTGTATTTTATAGATTAGAACCTTATTTTTACTATTTGGTAGGACATACCGATTCTCTGCGATCTTGGTGAAATGTGAAAAATCGGATTCCATAACTGAGTTTCAATAATAGTATTATATGTATATGTATAATATATGTTAACAAATGAGTGGAGTCTTATAATCTTTGACTTGTAAGATGGTTTTCATATTATGGTTGCACACATGATATGACAACTTTAGGATAATTCTACTAGGCTCTTATTAAGGTCATGACAAAAGCCTCATTCTAAGTTGAGTCTTGAAAATGTGCTAAACAAATAAATTTATTATTATTATTATTTTCAGTTTGTGTGGCATCTTTGTGATTTATTTAATAGTCAAATATTGTTTTTTTTTGGTAAATTATATATTAATTAAAAGACGACAAAAAAAATTATACTTAAACATATATATTAAAGCTATTTTTCATGATCTTTACTATATTAAAAGTGTTTTTAATAGCAATACAATAAATAAGTATACTTTAAAAATACTTCTAGTTTGGTTTACACATAAAATAATGAAAAAAAAAGTCCCATTTCATTTTTAATGTGACACTACTTTTTTTTTTCTTAATAACATATTTTAAAGTCTTTAGATTGTATTATAGACACATATATCGCTAACATTATAATTGAAATAAAATGCATTTGTGTAAAATTTTGTTTGAAAATAGGCTGAAAACTAAATACTCTTAAATTCAATTTCGATTTTTAGCTTAGAATTTTATGTTTAAAAATTTGTTATTCATTTCAGGAAAAAAGAATTGTTTATAGGTTTGTTTCACTATAATTGTGATCCACCAGATCCTCGATTATAAAACTGGCCTAGCTTTACATAGGTATAAGACCAGATCTACAGATCCCGAATTGTGACCCCGCAATTTATTTATTTATTTTATTTATGTTTGCCACTTCGCAATTGAGGGTATCCACAACCAGCCTCGTGGTATTTCCCTCCATTTTCTTGCTTGTAAATAAACCACTATTTTGCATTATTCAAGCTTCTGGATGTCATTTTCTCTTAGCCAACTCTTCCCCTCAAATGTTAGATGGGTGCGTGAATAGTATATACTCTTTGTTCAAACTTGACGAATCTACGGTAATTTTAACACCATCATCCTTAAAATTCGAACATCTTCAATTCTTCATGTGTCATTTTTATGTTATTTTGATAGGTTGCGACCGTTTCATATCCACACTGATAAATATTAATTTGATCGCATGCTTATTTTTGAATTTTCGAGAATCATGGATATCATGGCACTCCACCTTTACACATACCCCGGTGGCTTGGCGGTCTGTTTTTCATCATCAGGTTTGCATTAAACAAAATAATAAATATTCTACACTATCTATTCCATTGTATTAAACCCAAATCAACTCAAATTAAGTGGCCTTGTCGTCCTCAGTTAATGAATCATAGCATTGAATTCGAGAATATGACATCCAACAATACACAAGAGAATGGATAAAACTGCATGAAAGAAGACGAAAAGGGGAACCTACTCATTGTGTGCATTAATTTCCACCTGAAGAAAGCATTGAATTCGAGAATATGACATCTAACAATACACAAGAGAGTGGATAGAACTGCATGAAAGAAGATGAAAAGGGGAACCTAGGCATTATGTGCATTAATTTCCACCTAATTTCAAGAAAAGTACCGACATGTAATATTTTTTATCCTAATTCTTGGAGCCTTTGCTCTCCACATGTGCTCAACGGAAGCACATTTGTTGTCTAGCAAGCCTAAGCACCCATCGTGCTGGGACTATTTGGAATCTTTTCTCTTTTGTAAATGCTTTCAAATTGCACGAGGAAGAAGTTCTGGCTCCTCTTATTTACTTGCCTAAAGAAGTAGCAATTGTGTTAGGAAAGTTGGTTGACAAAAGGAAGGCCATCAAACCTAACTGATAGTAAAAAGTAGCTTCGTTGGGATAACGAAAATAATCGAGTTAAATCTACTCATTAATTATTTGATTTTGATTATATATATTATTTGATGTTGAGACTAATTAGAGCTTGAGCTAATTTACTAGATAATTGAGCCAAATCTGTATTTATATTATTTATGTCATGCCCCAAATGGTACCCTAAACGTGACAGTCCACCACACCCGATATTTAAACTTAAGTATGACAATCTTAGTCATCCCATAGGTTTACATATCGAGTGTAAGGTGTACTTACACATTTTTTAGGATCACACTTTGATTCGAGTAGTCTTAAGAAAGCATACATAACATTAAGAATATACATCACAACAAGATAAATTAACTTTACAAAAGCCAAGGGGGCATACCCCCGCCAAAATAATAGGAGTCTACATCGTTTAGCTCCAATTACAAATCTGAATCATTAAAGAGATTTTCCTAGAAGTCCACGCCTATACTAGGTCCCGACTTCCTCAAAAGCTCTTTAATCCAATGTGATAAACCTGCACAAAGTGTCCTCTCGGAACATCCAAAAATAGGAACACTGCAACAAAAACTATTGGGGTATAAGCTAATTGCTTAGTGAGATTCATTTTCCAAGTAACATACTCGACAAGCTAAAATATCTATACAAGCAAGTTATAATTAAGCAACCATATGAATGCACAAGCAAATGAGCAAGCAAGCATATAACTTTCCGGTAGTCATATGTGAATGGATTTACGCCCTCCACTCGGGTTTGGGGTAGTTCATAAGTCATGCAACTACAGTTCCAAAGTTGGTCCATAAGACATGCAACCATAGTCCCAATCTTAAGTGGGGTGGTCCATAAGACATGCAACCACAATTTTTAATGTTGGTCCATAAGTCATGCAACCATAGTTTATTATTTGAATGGGGTGGTCCATAAGTCATGCAACCCTAGTCCCCTTCATTAAAGACCCGCTGCCTCCCAAATACACCTTCCCACCAAAGGCATACTCGACAATGATATGTGACTCACTACGTGATATGCATGTACAATTTATTCATATAATCATGGTATATTAATTAGATAATTTAAAAGTGACCATACAGATTTCAGACACTCCAAATCTATACTAGCTCATACAAGGTTATTGCAACAAAGCTTGCCTCGATATACTTATCGTTCATTCATGCAAGTTTAGATCACCATTCAATCACAATTTTATCTTTTCCTAAGTCTAATGCCACTACTACTACAAGCACATCCAAGAGCATAATTAATTGAGAAATGAACTCACTTGTCCATGTAGTGAAAATCCACTAGTCGTAATAGTCCTCGGGAAGTGGTAACCCGTCCTCCAATTCACCTAAGTACAAAGAATACCCTCAATGAGTATCTCTTATGAAGTTCTATTAAACTTAACAATTTTATTTACTAAGTTCGTCAATTTCCGCCTAGGTTGAATCCTTAACTTAAAAAGGTCATATCTAACTCATTTTAACTCGGAATTTAGCTTATAATATACCGATTTATACCTACTTCGAAAGAGCTATCTATTTCTAAAGTTAATTCAAACATTTAAGGTCATTTAGGGGTCGGAAACATACTGTACAGTAGGGTTGCGAAAATCCAAGATTTGAGCCTTTGTGAAAAATTTGCTATATCTACTCTATTTAACTACTTAGACCAACTTATTTTAGTCCTAAACTTGCAAGGAGATTCTCAAAACAAAATTAAGAGATTACACACTTATCTAATCCCAAACATAAAGTTCAAATGAAACTTCTAAGAATCATTTCATAAAACCGAAATTTACAAGTTGAAACTCATTGTTTGTTTTGAGTAATTCCTTTACTAAAACTTACTTAGTTCAATGAAAATAATTTTCCTATATTATATATCATCAAAGCATTCCATTTTCAATATAAAATACTTGTTTTGAGATCTAAAAGAAGGTTTTAAAAATTGGTCTCCCCTTAATTACGAATTTCCCTTTGAAGTTTACAATGAAGACAAGACCTAAATTTTGTCTTTTACAAAACACTTGATCTAAGCAATACCTTTTAGGAAAACTCATTTAAACTTATGAAAATTCATTCCTTAAGATATCTATACCAAGAGCCCTTTATATTTTTGTCTAAATCTTCATTTTAAAGTTGGATGATGGGTTCCAAAAATGGGTCTTGGTCTAGATCCGAATTTTCATAAATTTATTTTGAACATATCTCTTGAGAAAATTCATCAAAACTCATGAAAAACAACCCATTACATATTATATCTTAAGAACCCTTCATTTCTTGAACAAAATCCTCATTTTTGAGTTGGAAAACATGTTTTTATTTTAGGTCTTTGTCTTGATCCGAAAATACAATTTTTGTTTTTGAAAATAAACTTTGAAAATCAACTTTGATTCTTGTAAGATGAAGCTTGATGATATACATCCATCAAACCTTCATTTTCTTAACAAAAACTTCCATTTTAAGACTTGAAAGAGGGTTTTTAAAAGGTGTCCACAAGTTACGAATTTTGCTTTTTCATTCAAACTCAAATCTAAGATCTACTCAAATTCAACCATGAGAACATAAGAAAAACTTGGTAGTAGCCTTAAACTTCTAGATCTACACATAAACATAACTAAAGCTTGGTAAAATCTAGATCTACAAGTTATCACATAAACAAGAAGATAAACAAGCCTTCAATATAACAAAAATACTAAGAACAAAAGAGATCATCATCTAGAGGAGTGTTTCAATTCTTGGCATCATCATCCATAGCTTTTGAAGCTTGTGGAATGTCCTTTGATGCATGAAACATCCATATATCATCCTATAACATCTTATGAGAGCTAAAAGAGGATGATTACCTTAAATATTTGCAAGAAAATATGTGGGAGTGGAAATGGAAATGGGGGCAGCTTGTTTATTAAGAAGACAAGCCAAGAAGAAGAGAAAAGAAAGGGAAAAAGAGAGAGGAAAAATGTAGGGTTTGTAAAGATGAAAGAGGGAAGGAATGAGATGTTTAAATAGAATGGAAAGTGTGTTAAATAAATTAAAAAAAAAATAAACATGCAGCTGCAAGGGGGGGGCTGGCGTGATTTGAGTGGTGTAGGGTGTGTGTGTTTGATTTAATTGTATTTTGAAAGTGTAACTTGTTGCTTCCATTTCTAACTAAAAGACTTTTAAAATATCAAATAAATAATTAAAAATAATGAAAAGTGGCTAATTTATGGGGAATGGTCAGCTGCATTTTGGGAAATGGAGTGTAAGAAAAAGCAAAAGAAACATAATAATGTGTAGTAATGATAATAGATGTGTACTTAAGGTATGGGTTGATAAAGTGGCTTTTTGAAAAAAATATATAAAATAAATTAAGAAAAATATTTTTATTTAAGTGGCAGAATTTTTATGATTTAAATAAAATAATCAATTAAATTATTTTTAGAAATTTAACAATTAAGTTACCGGTAAGAGTAAAATAAGCTTATATGGGCTATAACTGATATTTTTAAAATCCGAAAAATTATAAACTTGATATTTTTGAAATCCTTATAACAATACGAGTCTAAAAATATTAAAGATATATTTTTAATTTTTCGAGCCCCGGGACACGCTTTCCAAAGCAGTATCCAAACGGGTTCGAAATAAGCTGAAAATTAACCAATCTGATATTTTTAATAAATCAAATATTATTACGGACTATTCTAAACACTTTAATTATTTTTCAACTCCTCGATCTACGAACTCGGGTTTACAGGATCTAAACTGTAGGGTTTTACTCAAGATCCGTTGACTTAAGGTCTCCGATGAACTTTCCGGCTTAAGGTTTAGGGCTTAGAAAACAGGGGTTTACAATTTAACTTGCTAACTCATAAGTTTAATAGATTTTTTTTCTACTACAATCAGGAGGAGGAATTCAACCTCAGACCTTTCACTTAAAAGACCAAATAGATGCCACTAGATTATAATGCTATTGGTGAGTTTAATAGAATTTGAATTGAACTTAGATGATTGAGTTTAGGTCAAATTTCAAAATTAATAATGTCAAAATAGAAGAAAAAATATCTTTCAATAAATTAAGATAAACAAACTTAACGAGTTGAATTTAAACTTTTTTGAGAACGCATATAAGTCGAGTTCAAACTAAATTTTTTTTAACTCTATAGTCTATCGTACTCGGATTTTTTAATTTTTGAATCTCTTTTTTAAATGCTTTCACATTGCACGAGGAAGATTCTGGCTCCTCACTTAAAAATTAATTATTAATAAAAAATATGGAGTTAATATTTATATAAATTTTATTTTTAATAAAATTAAATCATAAAATATATTTGGATTGATATTTATTCAATACTTTATGTTTATTTTACTATCATTACATGTGGAAAAAAATAATATTACTAAATTAAATTATATAATTGATGTGCAATATGATTACTTTTAGTACAAATAAATCATAAAATATATAGATTTTATAGTTATTCAATAATTCATGTGCTTTTAAATAACATTAATTAACGAAAAAAAAGTTACTAAATCAAATTATATGATTAGTTTGCAAAAATATTTAATTATAATGTTAATAATAATAATTATTACCTTGTGGTCTACTTTGAATATAAAATAGTTATTAAAAGAATTTATTTAGTTTAATAATTTTATGATAGAAAGAGAGAGAGAGTAGTTAGTGTAATAAATGCTTGAAAAAAGAAAAAAAAAGATTCTTATGTGATTTGACCCCATGACTTTATGAATGCAAAAAGAAATACTTATTCATTAAAACACGTTTAGTTTTATGTCATAGTTCTCTCTTTATAATATAGACAGCATATAATTTTTTTTTTCAAAAACATTTAAAAATTAATTTTTTACGAGTTTTTTTTTGGGAGGGGGGTGGGGGGCGCGACTCCCCCCTAGATCCACCTTGCTTAAGCCTAACCCATGAAATTAATCCCTATATTCTTCTCTCAAATAGCCCACCTCCCACTTCCTAAAAGTTAATATCTCTCACTCTCTTTCTTTCTTTACGTCTCTCTTCAGAAACCTTAGGTAATGCTAATATGTTTGTTTTTGTTAATGTAGGTAAAGATGGTATTGTAAACCCTTGAAAATTTCACAATTCTTAGAAAATAATCCTAAGAGTTAAACATCAGAATCAAAACCCTAAAAATCGAACCAAGTTAAAACCTAATTTTAAATAAGATCAAAAACAAGATTTCTTAATCTTGAGAAAAAGAGAACACTCAAAACAAGATAGAAAATCCAATTATCGATTGATTCAACATTCGTACACAAATCAACTCATCTATCTGATCCCTAACATGCAAATCGATACAATATATCCAAATAACTCTCGACAATGAAATACTAAGATCTTAAATCCTTCGGTGAATTTTAGAATCAAAATTTTCAATTTTCACCAAAAGTCAAACTGAGTCAACCCATAACCCTAGACTCGGTTAAACAATCCAAATAACGGAAAACTATTAAGTAATCACAAATAAAATGAAATAAACCATAGACATTGAGCTAAAAATATAATATGGGCAAAACCCCAAAATTATATGATCTTACAAATAACTCAACAAAAACCGAGTCAAACCGGAACCCTAATAAGTCAACAAAGCTAACAATAAATCTTAGTGTTTAAGATCCTAATCCCACACTCTTAAACCCTAAACAACGAAATAGAAATAATTGTTGATAATAGTTCGTAATAATATAGAGAAGTTTAAAAATAATAGATTCGCGAATTTCTAATGTCCTTCGGATCCAAACAGGATCAGTTTTCAAAAAAATGTGCCCTAGTACATCGGGCGTTAAAATATTCCGTTAATTCCAATAGAATCGTAAAAATATAAGGTTTTCAAAAGTATCAGTTTTAGAATTTTTCAGTAGCTAAAAATTATAAATATCGCATTTATACACGTATTTTTATTACCACTGGTATTTTAATTGTCTAGATTACTATTCATAGTACTTTCTACTATTCATCTATCTCTACTTTTTTTTAACTACCTATTCTTACACTCTATATCTATTTCTTATAGTTTTTTTTTCATAAAAATTTACATTACATATACCAAACTTCTCTTACACTTTTCTTCTAAAATTATTTTTTTTATCACTTCTCTCTCCGTCCTTTGAAGTTGCCATCCACTCCCCCCTCTCTCTTCATCCTCATTTAATTTCTTTTTCAATTAATTTAATTATATCTAATTTTCACTCCAAAATTCTATAAATACCCAATTTCTCCTTCATTCTTTCACACAATTCATTTAATACCAAAACTCTTCCAAAATCTCTCCACAAATCCTCTCTTCAAGATTTCTCTTTACCAAAACTCTCTTAAACCAATTCTTCACAAAAATCATTCCTTATACACAAACTATCTACCACATATCACTACTCACATAATACCTTATTTCATCTACCATCTTCATACCACATAAGCACTTTAGGTAAACTTCTTCTAACCATTTATTTACTCATGTCATGTTACTTAACATGACTATGGTGTTGTTTTGAAACTCATGTGAATAGTAAAAGCAACAACATGTTCATGTTTTGTTCTTGCACATGAACTTCCTATTTTATTATGTTATGTTGATTTTATTTGTTGTTATAATGCTAATTTCTTATTTATATCTAACTAAATATATTTATGCATTTATATATAATCTTTAGAGCATATAGGCTCACTTGTTATTTATTTGATTTTATGTTTTGAAATTTATTTATTTCATGCTATTTCTTTTAGACTAGTCTTTCTAGTCTTAGACTTGTCCATATTAAGTCAAAACAACTTTTTTTTTTTAATTTTTTATTCTTTTGGGACTAATCTATTCTTAGTCCCGGGTGCCTTGATGAAGCTAAGGCTCCCAATACTTGACCGGGATACCTTGATAAAGCTAAGGTTCCCAATACTTGATATTTTATTATCTTGCTTATTCTTATTTGTTTATAGTATTTTCTCATATTCTTATTATTTTACATGCTCATAATACTTGCATCTACATAATGATATTGTCGCAACTAATTTAAAATATAGAATTTTATTTTATTAAAGGAACTCAAAATTAAATCTTCTATTATGTGACTTATCACAAAATAAATGGAGTTATTATCAACAATAGAGAAATAGAGTAATATAAGCTTTCTCAAATAACAAAGATAGCTTTACCAATGAAACAAAGAAATAAATACTTTCTTTATATATTATGGTAACTAAGTTTTAGTAAAATGATTTGTTAATATTCAAAGTTTTCACAAAAAGGTTGAGATTAAATTCTTTTTAACTCCATAACAAAACTAAAGAAACAAACTATTTTTCAAAGTTAAGATGAATTCAACCACATAAAGTTATAAACCCACTTAGGAAAATAAAGTTTTCAAGTTTCTAAAGAAGAAACTTATTTTCAAAGAATATAAATAAGATAAGATTAAAAACAAAGGATTTTATCAATAAAGAGGATTCTTTTCAAAAGAAATAAAAAAAACTTTTAAAAAACAAAAACTTATAGTTTTAAATAATAAATATAAGAAGACAAGACTCATTTTCTAAAACCATTCTAAATACAAATTTATAAAAAGATTTTCAACAACTTAATACACTTTTGATAACTTTGATCTTTTATCACTAGAAATAAAATTTATGAGAGACTAAGGTTAAAGGAAAATTTACTTGTTTTGGAAAAAGGAATAAAGAAAATAAAATAAGAATATACTCATTTATAATAACCTATAAAAATATAAAGTTTCTTCAAGTACTTGAAAAGAAATTTGTCAAAGTTAAAGTTTAACAACTCAAAATGAATTATTTTATGAAATAAATTGTTGAGACACTACCATTAGAAATTTTGCATATAAAGTAAGCTTATCTATATACTAAAGGGATTCATCAATCATATGTATATCTAGATTTTTTATCAAAGGATTTTTAAATGAAGTTGAGTTAGAATTTTATTTCACAAATCTATAAATATTCGTTTTAAATATGTACCCTATGTTTTCGGAACCCCAATGACCTTATATAACAAAAATAACCTTAGAAATGGTTAGATCTTTTCGAATAGGTAGAAAACGGTATATTATATGCGAAATTCTGAGTTAAAATGAGCAAGTTATGGCCATTTTAAATTGAAATTTCATTTTATGCGATTTTGACGAATATAGTGAAATAGAATTAAAAAGTTTAAGTAGAATTTCTACGAAATATTCATCCCGGGTATTTCTTTTTTTTAAGTGACGAAGGATACGAGATTACCTTTCCTAAGGAGTACTATGACTAAGAAGATTGTGAAATGGATGAGTGAGTTATTCCTCTTAATTTCGTTACCTTGCTTGTGCTTGTAAAGTAATGGTATTAGTATACTAAGAAAAGATAAAAAATGGATATATATATAGATAATTCGAGGATATGTATATATATGTGATTCTATGTTTATGCATGAAATGAGAATTAAGAATATCGCAACTTCAAACTGCCTATTTAAGTGTTTTTGTTTACTTACTTATATGACTACTTATTATTTGCCAAACCCCCCCCCCCCCCCCCCCCCCCCCCCCCCCCCCCCCCCCCCCCCCCCAAGTAAAGGTTTGGCTTAAGAAAAATAAAACGCTCACGCGTAGTATTCATTGAGTCACATCGCTTTCGGAAGGCTGCTACTCCTACGTGTAAAGTTGGATTGGCTATTATCGTACTGTGACACTGGCCATGTTCCTTCCTAGAGAATCCAAATCGCTCGAGGAATGCAACTCTAGGTTCGGAGCCTAGCCAATCAAATGCTTTGGGTAGGGACCTGGGGACTAGCAGTAAAAGATCGAGGATCTTCATCACCGATTCCCTAACCTTCGATACGGATGGGTAAATCCATTCTATATATGGTTTCTGGATAACTATATATATTTATGTAATCACGTGATTGTTACATTGTACGCATAGCATATGTGTGAAAATTTAAATGAACTTGTTTGAAAACATGGTGCAAATGAAAAGGAATATCTCACTAAGCTAGTTGTAGCTTATATCCCTATAGACTTTATTGAAACAAGTATACTTGTGGCTTAAATTGAGGGTCATGATGTTAAGGAAGTCATGGAAGGATGTTAAGCTTCTATAAAAGAAATGGAAACATAAGATGAAGTAATTTTATAAGGTTCCTTATATGTAATGTATGCTATGTTAGTATTTTAGAAGTTCTAAGAAGTGTATTTATTTTTATTTGAAGACAATAAAGGGATACACCCCTAAGAATTATAATTTACCATGTTTATGTTTTATGATAAGTATTCTCCTTGCCTTGTTACTTAATTATTATCAATATAAATTGCACTACTCCGATTCGTTCCCTTGATTGTGATGTACGTCTTGTACATGATATGGAAGCCTTTGCATGACTATGGTAGTCATTTATAGGCTTTAGTATTATGTACGACGGACTGCCACGTTTAGGGTACCCCTCAGGACATGACAGGTATGATATGCAATGGTAGACTTCTTTGAGCGAGTCTGTGCTCCTACACTTGATATTTTCTAGCAGGGATAATGGATACCCCTTTCTACTTTTCTTTCTCTTGTTTATTTCTCTTGTATAGATCTATAGTTGTTTTTAGATCTGTTAGATTAGTTATAGATATTAGTGTTGTTGTAACTATGTTTAACAACCATCTATTACATGAACTAACTAAAACAATTTCATGAATAATGCTTATGTTATGTATCTAATATGTACACTATTGTACACTATATTCTCTTAGCCACTTTGGTTGTCTTCATTATCTACCATAATAGATGGCTTCGCTTTTGGAAAAATAACCTTGTCCTTAAGGTTATACCATAATAAAATTCATGAAAATAAATCCCAATCTTCTAGTAGAGTGTCTTCTAGTAGTAACCCTTGTCATTGGACTAAAACCTGTTTAATAGGATGTCCATCTTGACAAATAGTATGAGAGTCCAAAATGACTAATGGCGTAAGAAGCTGTTTATTGTCAACCACCTCAGTTGGCAAGTCTAAATTAGGTCTAGTCTCTCCGTGAGCTTTCTTCAAAAGTGAAACATGAAAAAACATCATGTATCTTAACAGTTTTTGGTAACTTAAATTTATAAGCACATGACCCAATTTTCTTCACTACCTCAAAAGGTTCATAATATCTCTTTGATAGCTTACGATGTTTAAATCCTGATATAGAGAGTTGTTTGTAGGGTTGTAAATTGACAAATACTAAATCAATATTGTGCAACTCCAAATCAAATCATTTTTTATCTGCATAAAACTTCACACGGTCTTGGACATTAGATGAATTGGCACATAGAAGCTTCAATAATTCATCATGTGCCAATAACTCATGTTCCACCGCATCAAACTTAGAAGTGCCTCTAGTATATGTGGTAGTAGTGGGTGGTGATTATTTATACACTAATCCAAATGGTGTTGATACTGACCCTTCATGAAAACAAGTGTTGTATGCATATTCAGCCTAAGGCAAATAAGAAACCCAGTTGGAAGGACAATCCATAGTATAACAACGTAAATATTATTGTATTGTCTTGTTCATCACTTCAGTTTAGCCATCACCTTGAGGATGATAAGCTGAACTGACATTGAGTTTTGTGCCACACAATGTAAATAAATCCTTCCAAAAATTATGCATAAAGATCACATTCCTGTCAGATACAGTTGATAGTAAATATTCACGTAACTTGACAACCACCTATAAAAATAGAGATGCCACCTTTATTGCTGTGTAGTTTGAATCCAGAGCTCCTAAATGGCAATATTTGGTGAGCCTATCAACCACAACTAAAATCACTATGTAGCCATGAGAATTAAGGTGCGAAGTAACGAAAGCCACACCTACATCTTCCCATATGCGTTCGGGAATAGGCAAATGATTAAATAATCTAGTTCAATTTTTGGTAGAATATTTTATTTCCTAGCAAATCAAACACTCCTTGACAAATTTTTCTACCATGGAATGCATGCTTTCCTAATAGAATTCTAAAGACAACCTTTTATAAGTCTTTAAACATCCAAAATGTCTAGAACTTGGAGAAACATGAAATTCTATCAGTAATTGAGGAATGAGAGATGACTGAGACACCAAAAAGATCCAATTATCACAATATGATAAGCTATTCCTCCAAGACAAATGAAATTTGAATGATTTCCCTTGTTCAAGGGAAAATATAACCTCTTGAAATTCAGGAAGACTTATATTCTTGTTTCAATACCTCCCTCAAATGAAATTGCGGGACAGACCATGCTGACATAGTAGCATATTCTTCATAAAATTGCCTAGATAAGGCATTAGCAACCTTATCATCAACCCTAACCTTATATACTATAGTATAGTCATACCCCTAGAATTTAGACAAGTATTTTTGTTGCTTAGGGGTCTGTATGACTTAATTTAATATTTCCTTAAGGCTTCTATGATCTGTGCTTATGATAAAATGAGAGCCCAAAAGGTATTGACGCCATTTACGAACTGATTCCACCATGACATAAAGTTCTGTCACATATGTTGATGCTTTCCTTAAATGCAATGGTATCTTTTTGCTAAAATAAGAAAATGGATGCTTCTTCTATAATAAAACAACTCCAACTCTTAGACCTAAAGTGTCAGTTTCAATTACAAAAGTGTTTGAAAATTAGGTAGGGCTAATATAGGAGCTTAGGTAAGAGACTTTTTAAGATTCTCAAAGGCCACATGAGCTTCATCATTCCGTTAAAAAGCATCTTTCTATAATAAATTCGTCAATGGACTTGCTAAAGAAGCATAACCTTTAATAAAATGATGGTAATATCCTGATAAGCCCAAAAAAGCATGTAATTGCTTGACTAAAATGGGTGTTGGCCAGCCTGTTACTGCCTCAACTCTATTAAGCTCAAGTTGAACGCCTCTCATTGAAACAACATGCCTTAAACACTCAATTGGTGAAACTCCAAATGGGCATTTGCTTTGCTTAAGATAAAAATGATTATCCAGCAAAACTTGAAGCACCCTAGTTAAATGCGAAATGTGATTTGAGCCATCCTTATTGTATAACAATATGTCTTTAAAAAATACTATGATAAAGCATTTGAGAAATTGTCTAAAAATCTTGTTCATAATACTCTAAAATGTTGCTGGGGCGTTATTCAATCCGAATGACATGATGAGAAAGTCATAATGCCCTTCATAAGTACGGAAAGCTATCTTCTCAATGTCTATTGGATGCATCCTAACTTGGTGATATGTAGCTCGCAAATCTAATTTGGAAAATATAGAAGCCTATGTAATTCGTCCAATAACTCATTTATAGTTGGAATAGGGAATTCATCTTTGATAGTAACCTGGTTTAAAGCTCCATAATCAATGTAGAAGCACCATGATCCGTCTTTTTTCTCCATTAATAAAACTGGCAAAAAATAAGGACTTATGCTTTGTTGAATCAAGCCTTGCTATAACATGTCAGTAACTTGTTTGTCAATTTTCAACTTTTGGAAATGTGGATAATGATAAGCTTTAACACTAATTGGACCTTTTTCCCCTTCTAAAGGAACATGATGCTGAATATGTAAATCCCCGAAGTTTTGTGATCAATTAAAGCTTAAACCCTAATTAGAAGTCAACCGGTTTTCCAAAGTCAACAAAACCCTAGTCTATTGTAACCGTTCAAGTCAGGCATCCTCGTTTAAGAAATCTAAGAGAGTAAGAAAGATTTTAGTGAGTAGAATAGTTCGTAATTATCTAAGAAAACTTAAAAAGATCAGTTTAGTAAAATCGCGACTCGTTTTGAACCCGATCGAACACTGTTCTTGAAAAACATGTCCTAGGGCTCGGAATAGTAAAAATCTTTCAAATATACCGTTAGACTCATAAAAATATAAGATTTTCAAAAATATTAATTTCATAATTTTTCGATAGCTAAAAATATCAGATATTGCATTTATATGCGTATTTTCTTACTACTGGTACTTAAATTGTCATGTCTACTTTACATTACACTATTTACTACTATTCTACACTATTTATCTATCTCTATTTTTTCTTACAACCTACTCTTGTAAGCCCCGGAAAATTTCAGTAAATAATTCCAAGATGAACTTTGAAAATAAACCCTAAAAATCATTCCAAATTAAAACCAAACTTCGAGGGAGTCCTAAAATATAAACGAAAGTAAGAATTCATTAGTCTTGAGAAAATCTAAAAATAAAATAAGGATTACAAAAGTCCTTAAGTCCAAAAACTATTACGTAAGATAAACTGCTTACCTAATCCATAATTCATAAAAATCGGGATAAAAATAAAACACAGTGATAATTTGCTAAAAAGCAAGTTAATCCATAACATGACAATTTGAAGGATCAGGAAATCACCAAAGGCCAATTCCATAACTAGGCTTTGGCACGATTAAGAAAACTTTATCTGCCAATAATAAAATACAGACTTTGGAAATTCCCCAAACGACCAGACTAATAATCCTAAGAGACGGAAATCAATAAAGCCCTAACGATCAAATCAAACTCCCAAGAATATAGAACGAGTTAGAAATTGAAATCTCGTAATCTTAAGAAGGAAGAATTCAAGAAACAAAATAACAAATTAGATAATCCTTAAGTTAACCAATTGTTCATAAAACCTTAAATCGAAGCAAAAATAAATTCGAAAACAAAACACTATGAAGATCCTTTTTCAAAGCAAATTATAAAAATCAAGATTTCCCCAAAATCATTCCAAAAATCGATATTTGACTCAAACAAGAAAATCATATCTAGTAACCATTACCGATATAACTCCGGATATAATAATTCAATTCAAGAATTTCGAAAACGTTAAAAGATATTAAATACTTACAAAAATAAAATTTAAAATAAATTTCTCAAATTAAATATGTTGTATAAACATAAATATCAGTTTCCAAATTGGCAAGGGTCTAAACCGGAAAATCACCTGGAAACCCTAACTGGAATACAATAAGTAAGTCCAGCAATCTAGCTCCCCTAACCGTAGAGGCCGAGATGTAGTTTAAATATGTAGAATAGCTCGTAGTAATATAAGTTTGTTATAATTATCAGATTGGTAAATTTTTGATCTATTTCGAACCCGTTCGGATACAGACTTCGAAAGATGTGTCCCAGGGCTCGAGATATAAAAAATATACCAATAGTGCCGTTAGAATCGTAATTTCATAAGATTTCATAATATATTAGTTATATAATTTTTCAGGTTATAAAAGTTACAATTATAACCTTTTATCGTTTTTTCATTTCTACCGATAATTGATTAGTCTTTTGCACTATTCATTTTATTTCATTACACAATTTTATTATTATTATTATTATTTTTATACCCGGGTTTCCTAGTAATCAAGTAAACTTCGAAAACTAGAAAATGAAACCCTAAACCGGTTTAGTTCAAGCTTTGTGAGAAAGACTTAGAAACCCTAATTTCGGCTTTTCCTCGGCTTCCAAATAAGAAACTTTTATAAGCAAAATTAATTTTGGATATAGTTCTTGATTATATTTCAAACCAAGAAAAGATCAGATTTTGAGAAAATTTCAACTCCGGGTCATCCTGAGACCCATTATAGAAAAGCATGCCCCGGAACTAGAATTTAAAAAATTTACTTATGAATACTCATTTGAATCGAAATAAAATAAGGATTTCAAAAATATAAATTTCATAATTTTCCGACTTACGAAAAATACAGTTTAACCTTCTTATTGTATTTTTCTTACTACCGGTAATTAAGTTGTCTTGATTACTATTCATTACTATTCACAAGTACCACCTATACTACCTATTTGTACACTCTATAATTCAACCCTTACCATCACTCAATCACCTCCTTTTCAAGGCTTTTTGTCTCTTAACTTTCCATACAAGTTATGACAACTTACACATCAAAGATAAATCAATCAAAACAAAATAAAATCAAACTTTTTCTTCCCCCCTCATGCATTGGCCGACGTGAATGCGCGCCACCCACCCCCCCCCCCCCCCCAAACAAGCTCCTTGTTCAATTTTTTTTAACTCCTTTTTGTCACATTTAACCTAATTCTACTTAATATATAAGCCACACTTTCTTTCTCTCACTTCATTCTACACATTTCAAAGTTTTTCAAAAGGTAAAAATGCTCTCTTTTTCTCTTCCCCTCTACCCATGCCATGAGCCCCCATGCCCATCCACACACACACACAACTTTCTATTTTCCTCTTTTCCTCTCCTATTTTACTCTAAGTAATGAGCTTTTACTCCTCACTCATAGATCCTTGTTATGGCAAGGATATTCTTGGATATTTCAACTAAATGTCCCCATGATCTTTTGGTAGGGACAATGATATCAAAACAAGAATACCAAACCATCACAGTAGATCTAACATTTAAAGGAGCTTTCATGCCAAAAGCTTTATGTTTATCATCAAAAGTGTTTTGAACAAAAGATCTTTTATAAAAATGTAGTTTTTATGTTTTCAAAACTATTTAAGCACTTGATATAGTAGATCTATCATTTTACTACTCATATCATGTAGACATTTAAGATCTCTTTATTTTGAGTTTATGTGCATTCATAGTCTTTAATGTTTTTGTCCTTAGTAAATAACCTTCCTAGTATAGATCTATAGGTAGATGAGTTAATAAATACCAAAAAGGAAAACACTTTTCAAGAAATGACTTGTGTAAATTCGGATGACTTGAGAAACCTAGTTAAAAACCTTTTATCAACTTCTAAACATGTTTTTAAAAAAATGAAGCCTATAGGTGATAGATAATGTTTGGTAATATTTTTCATGAGTTTAAATGAGTTTTTACTAAAGAAAATTTGAAACAAGAGATGAAGTCAATAGAAGTTTTGAGCAAAAGTCTTGATGGCAAATTCGTAATAATGGATAGATGGTTAGAAAACACTATTTTTCCAACTTCAAAAATGGTATTTTCTTAAATAAATGAAGTCCTTAGGGTATAGGTAAAATAAATACTTAAAGTTTTAAGTATAAAATACATTTTCTTAAAGGAATCAACTTGAAAATGAAATTTTCTAAATTCGGATTTTTGGAACCACCTTAGTAAAAGACCCACTTAAAAGTTTATAAATGAAGATTTTATTAAAGAAATAAAGGCCTTAGGATATAACTAATATAAGGGTCAAAATTTCTTTAAACAAAGTGGAGTTTTCCTAAAGAAAATCCTATATAATAAGTGTGACCAAGTGTAGTAAACTTACTTGTTAAACAATAGCATGAAATGTTTTCTAAGAAAAAGTTTATTTAAATTCTTTAAGTCTAAAAAGTTATAAGAACTTAGGCTCATTAGAGTTCATATCATGACATTCATGATAGGGAAAATCATTACCATGCATTTAGTTTCATTTTGCACTTAGGAATCTCAAGTGCATTCATGAAAACCGCATTTTCGGAATCAATAACACCGCTGTACAGATCTGATCCCTCATTTCGAGGCTTAGATATTTTCAAAACTTGATTTAAACTTCATATTTAGAAAGCTCTTCCGAAGTAGATAGAAATCGATATAAAATTTGCGAGATTCCGAGTTAAAATGACCAAGTTATGGCCGTTTTAAGTTGGAATTCCCGCTTAGGACGCGAATTACGAATTTGATAGTTCGTATGAAGTCGTTGGATTAGTTTGAGTTGAAATACTTATTAGAGTATTTCTTCCTTTTTAGGTTATCCCGAGTTCGACGATTCCCTACCACCGGATTATTATTACTAGAAGACCGGTGATCCAATGGCCGAGTGAGTTTTCTCCTTGTTTTGTTACCTTGATTGTGCTTGTATTAGTGCATTAGAATTTAGGAACAAGATAAAAATCGATATGAATGGGGATGGGATATATGATGAGACTGTGATGAATGTATGCCAAGGAATACTAAAGCATATCGAAACCACGATTTGATTGGATAACTGCACGTTCATATTATTCTGTTTATGTGTGATATTGGTGGTCACTCTAAAGAATGTATAAATATTTTGACCTAAGCAAAAATTAAATTGATCATGCATCACATCGGACATATTGCATTTGGTAGCATGCTACTCCTACGCAGGTCGATCGGTATGGTCCGTTGGACTCGTTTGGATAACGAGCCCGGTGCCAGAGCTCATTCAGGGTACTAAGGCGCATGTGGATGCATCCTTGGATGAGCCTAGCCGAGTCGAGTGCTAAGAGCCGAGGGCTTGGGGACTAGAGCGGTCGTGTAGACTCAATACCATTCCTAACCCAAGATACGGAGGGCGTAAATCCGTTCTGTGTGTGGGTTCCGGATACCCATGCATAATTGCTTGCTCATGTGTTTGTTCATGCATAGCATATGATTGATTAATAACATGTTTGTTATGGTACGGAATTAAGGGAATTCTCACTAAGCTAGTGTAGCTTATACCCCAATAGTTGTTTAAATGAGCAGGTTATTCCAAATCTAAGTGGGGACCGAGATGGTTGAAGTCGAGAATGACTTCGGGATTCCGGCAAGATATAGAATGCTTGAAGTTTTTGGCTAAGCTTTACGATTTGCCTTGTAATAGTTTTATGTAGTGAGTCTTGGGATGAATGTAATTGAAGTTTGATGAATTGTATTTTGAAGTATAGTGTTTTGTATTTGGAGTATAGTGGATTGTATTTCCTTTACATTGTTACTCAATTGTATCAACATAAAATGTATCATTCCGATGTGTCTCCTTTATGTGTTAGACGCCTTGTACATAGTATGGAAGCCTTCGCGTGACTGAGGTGGTCATTCTTAGGCTTTAATATTGTGTACGGACTGCCACGTTTAGGGTACCCTTCGGGCGTGACAACTCTTACAACCCATTCCTCTATTTCTTATAATTTTCATTTCCAATACAACTTCACATCTTTCATATCTTACTTTTTATTTACAAAAATACAAAAATAAAATAAAATTCACTCCCTCTCTCCTCTACTGGTAGCACCGACCCCCTTTCTCTTTCTCACCAAATTATTTTATTTTCATTTATTTAATTAACACAATTAACCTCCCATATTTTCTGATAAATACCCTCTCTTCCTTCCACTTCTTTCACACCTTTCCTACACAAAAGTTACTCTCCCAAAATTCTCCAAGAATTCTCTCCCAAAGAGTTCTCTCAAGTTTAGTTCTTTTAGGTGATATTTCTTCAAATTTTCTTTATGTTCATTCACTTAGTATGAGCTTAGTGTGTGTTTTCTAAACTATGAAGGTTAAAGAAAGCAAAGATAGGTTCATACTTTGTTTTTGTTCATGAATCAAATTTTTTCTATGTTGCTTTTATATATATAATTATCTAAATATATCTATGTAGCTATATATATATATATATCTTTTAGAGCATATAAGCTAATTTGTCTTGCAATTTATTTACTTTCCTTGCAATTTATTTACTTTCAAGTTGCTTTTAAGACTAGTCTTTCTAGTCTTAAACTTGTCCTCATCAAGTCAAAACATTTTTTTTTTTTATGGGACTAGTCTTTTCTTAGTCCTGGGATACCTTGATGAAGCTAAGGTTCCAATACTTGATTTATTTCTTTACTAGCTTATTCTTTCAAGTTATTATGTTTCTTTATGTTTCCATAACTTTATGATTCATATTCATGCATGAACATAATGACTTTTGTCTCAACAAAATAAATGAGGAAAGGTTTTCTTAAAATATGTTTTCTTGAAATAAAAGTAGGAAGTAAATTTCTTAAACAAACTTTTCTAATAAATCTAAGGAGCTCATAAACATACATAGAAAGAACTTTTTGAAATAAACAAAAGGTTTTACAAAGACTTCACTTTTTCATCAAGTGCTAGAAATAAAATCATTCCTTAGAAATTTAAAGAGATCACGGAAATTAAATTTAAGAAAAGAAAATACTCATTTGAAATAACTTAAGATATTTTCAAAGCAAAATAAAAAAGGAATATTTCAAAAGTTCTTACTTTCCAAAATCTTTAAAAGACTTTACTTTCTCATAGTTTGAGATAACTTCATTAACTTCATACATTCAATATGAGTCAATTAATACGTGTATATACATTTCAAAGGTCATGCAAACTATTATAATACCTATCTCTTCAAAATGAGCTTTTGTTAAAAGAAGAAATTCAAGTTTATGAAAATTCGTAGTGAATCTGGTCGCCATTTTTTTGGAACTCAAATGACTTATTTTGATGAAAATAATTTTAGAAATAGATAGATCTTTTCAAATAGGTAGAAAACGGTATATTATATGTGAAATTCCGAGTTAAAATGAGCAATTTATGGCCATTTTAAGTTGGAATTTGCTCCTATACGATTTTACCACGATTTTAAGAAAAGTTTAGAATCTTCAAGAAATAGAAATTCTATAAAAGACTTATTTTGAGTATTTTATCTTGTCTAGGTGAAGAAGGAATCGAGATAACTTTCTCGGAGGACTACTTCGATTAGGATCTACCGATATGGAGTGAGTTAATCCTTTACTAAGTTACATTTCCTTGTTTGTGTTTGTAAGTAGTAGCACTAGAAATTGAGGAAAAGATAAATGAACAATTGTTGTGTGACTTGGAATTATTTGAATATAAGTTAAGAATATCGAAAGAAGGTTTGATAAATAAATTGTGATTCTTGTATTGATATGATGAAAATTGTGTTGATCGCCTTTAACTTGAACACAACATTATTTGGTTAAATATATATTGAAATTAATTCATGCATATCAAATTTGTGAGTCACATTTATTTCACTACTATTCTTCGTGTGGGGAAACGAGGAAGTGGTAGTGGTGGCTAGTAGGAGCCGAAAAGTCTACATGGGTTAGTAGGAGCTAGGAAGTCTACAGGGCGAGCAGGAGCCAGCAAATCTGCAAATGTTGATGGTCGTATGGGCCTGTAACCTCCCAACCCCCGACATGGAGGGCATAAAATCCATGCTACACATGATTTCTGGTTAATCTTGTGTATATTGTTTGTTCATGTGATTGGTGCATTCTCATATGCTTGATTAAATACTTGTTTGCCATATGGAAATGTTCTGTAGATGGGAATTATCTCACTAAGCTAGTTTTGCTTAAACAATCAAAAAGAGTAATCATATTGATTGGTGATAGAAAATCAAATATTATTTGCAAAACCGCTTTTAATTATTCATTAATACAGTATGACTATATTTGGTTGGCACCGAGGAGCCCTATATGCCAGGTATGAGCTAAAGCTACTAGGAGTTTTTGGGAGAAGTTATATGTATTTAGTTTTAAATATAGACTTATAAGAAAATCTCTATAGTAGGCTTATGTTATAGTTATGATTACTTTGTTAATAGTTTAGTTGAAACAAGATTTTTTAAGACGGGGGAATGCCCCTAAGATGTTGTAAGGAATTATTATTTAAATGAAAATTTCATGTTTATTTATATAAGTTCTTGCTTGCTTTTATTATCTACTTAAATGTAATACCCCTATGAGTCTTCTACTATCTCGGAAGCACGCCTTACATGTGATATCGAAGCTCCTGCATGACTAATGTAGTCATTCATTAGCTTTAATATTATATGCTGCAGGCTGCCACGTTTAGGATATCCTTTGGGGTGTAACAGTTTAAATTGGTATCAGAGTACAAGTTTTAGATAAAAGATAGTAGAAATAGACTTTAAGATAGATAGTAAGAAGTTAGAACTTAAGCTTAAGATCTAATCCTCTTCATGTTCTATTTGATAGCTAACCTTCGCCAAGGTTAAGGAAAAATCCCAAAATTTCCTTAAGGACCCAGATGAGACCTTTGTGAACTACTGCCTTAGATTGAGAGTCCTATGTGAAGAATTTGCGTTAGTTGGAAGGCACCTAACTGCTCGAGAAATGTTTAAGCTATGGAGGAAAGGATTGAAACATTCCTTATGGAGAAACTTACCCGGAGAACTAAGATCCGATGCTACAAGTAGACAAAGGTGGAGTGATGTCGAAGTGATGTACATGATAGAAAGGATGATGGTTTTCATGTATAGAGAGACCATACTACAAGAGATGACCTTTATATTAAAGGCGGAAGGAACCTGACAGTACCTAGACTTTTCAACCTGGAACAAGTTAGGACCCCTATACATCTATGCACATGATGAGTTAGCAGACCATAGCGACTAGCTAAGAGCTGATGCAGAAGAACGGTTCTACTGGTATGCCGCCTATAGAAGTATTGCCCCCATGCCATCGGAATGTAGTACCCAACCAAACTCCATCGGGATGCAGCTGGACGTAATCCCAGACGAAGATTTCATCATGGAAGATGCCCAGGGGAATGAAGGAAATGGAGAGACAGAAGGTAACCTTGAAGAAGACCCAAATGAAGACTCGGAACCTGAGGAGACTCCGTCCGCATCTCTCTGGGAGGATAGTCCTTTAATCCCCAGTCCGATACCTCCCCGAAGGTTAAGCCAGGATGTTCCTATGGAGATTGTTGCAAGAAACAACCCCGTAATGATCTCTGACTCAGAGGAAGAAGGAAGGAGAGTTAACCAGCAATGGAGGAATGCTTTTGAACCAAGTGGATTTTTGAGAAGCAGGTCTCAAACCCCTATCATAGCAGTGGCACTTGAAGGAGGAAACCAAGAAGGACAAGTGGCAACAAATGACACTACCCATGGAGAAAGGATTTCTATGCACGAAGAAGTATGGCCGTCTCAGGCAGAGATCACCTCGAGGTACAGAGGAAAAAGAATGATCGTAAGTCAGTATCTGCGACAGTTTGTCAAGAGGAAAAAGGTTCCACTAGGCGAAGTATGAACCCGGCACCATCAACGTAAGGAAAGGAAGATTAAGGAAGGAAGGAGTGAAGGAGACAAGCACAACCTGATGAGTCAAACCAAGCCTTTTTCTTAGAATTAGGATAGGCATAGCTTTGTTGTAATGCATGAATGTTCTTGCTTTTAATGGCTATGTTTAATGTATTTCCTATTCTGAACAATTATCTTTTGCGAGAATGGTTATAAGTTTCTCAGAATATGTAAGGGTTATCGCCTTCTTTTGTTTTAATGAAAAGTACTCTATGTTTGGTTTAGTGATTTTTGGATTTGATTGCCTTGAATATTTCCTATGAAATTTCTGATATTTCTGATCTTTTTCCCCCTTGTTGCAAAGATTTAAGAAGTCTAAAACTAGAATAATTAACAAACGAGGTAGGAGAGATAAGAGACGCAAACGTCGTGCCTCCAATAATGTTCCAGCTGAACTAGAAAATCCACCAGCAAATCAACAAGCAGCGCCACCAAATTCCCCACCGAATCAACAAGGCGATGTTTGGGCTACTATCAACCAACTAGCCAGTCTGGTCAACAACTTTATGCAACATGCGCAGAACATGCCACCTCCAGCTGCTAATGCACCTGAAGCAACAGTTGAGGCACCTATACTACCAGAAGTTGAGTCTTAAACTGTTCCTTTGCCAGTACCACCATCACCTCCACCTTATCGAAGTTCCCTACAAGACTTTATCAAGAGTAATAGATATTTTGATAGGAGCTTCGAAAATCCAGATGAAGTGGAGGATTGGTTGGCACAAATAGAGAGATCATTTGCTGCATATGAAGTAACCCATCACCTTCACTTGGATTATGGCACACACATGTTAAGATTCAATGCTAGAGTGTGGTGGGAATCTAAAAGTAGAGAGTTGCTACCACCGGTGACCTGGGCGACCTTCTGAAGAGAGTTCTTAGAAAACTATTTTCCTGGAATTTTGAGAGTACAATACAGTAGAGGCTTCCTCCACATATCCCAGAAAGGAAGGACAGTGGAACAATACGAGACAGAGTTCAGTTTCTACTCCAGTATGCGTCGGAATCCTCTAGGCACAGTGAAGAGTTGAAGAGGCAAGTCTTCCTGAGTAGCTTAGACGAGGACTTGAGGATGCGTCTGGAGGAGTTGGATCTAAGGACCCTCCATGAATTGGTTGAAAGGGCTCGCATTATAGAAGGAGCCAAGAAAAGGAAAAGTAAAGCACCTGAGAAAAGAACCTTTGTGTTCGGAAAAAGGACTCAAGATAGTTACAGTCTCAGTTTTCAGAACAAGAAGTTTAAACCCTTCAACAATATCAGAGGAAGTGCTAGTGGTGATAAGGAGGCATCAAAGGTCAAAGTGACATGCTGGAAATGTAAGGAGGAACACTATCCAAAGAGGTGCCCCTTGCTTCAACACAAATGCTATTTTTGTGGAGACCCTATGTAAACCTCCGAAGTTTTGAATTCAAATGTAAGCTTAAACCCTAATTAGAAGTTAACCGGACTACGAAAGTCAACAAATCCTAGTTTACCATAATCGCTTAAGTCCGGCATTTCCGTTTAAGAAACCTTAAGAGAGTAAGAAAGAGTTTAGTGTGTATAATAATTCGTAATAATCCAAGGAAGCTTAAAAAGACCGGTTTAGTAAAACCGCGACTCGTTTTGAACCGATCAGACATAGTTCTTGAAAAATGTGTCCCGGAGCTCGGAATAGTAAAAATATTCCAAAAATACTGTTAGACTCATAAAAATATAAGATTTTCAAAAATATCAATTTCATAATTTTTCTGTAGCTAAAAATATCAGATATCGCATTTATATGCGTATTTTCTTACGACCGGTACTTAAATTATCACGTCTACTTTACATTACACTATTTACTACTATTCTACACTATTTATCTATCTCTACTTTTTTTTACAACCTACTCTTACAACCCATATACCTATTTCTTACACATTTTCATTTCCAATACAACTTCACATTTTTCATATCTTACTTTTAATTAACAAAATACAAAAAAATAAAATTTCTCTTTTCCATTACTCCTAAATGTATGCCGGCCCCCTCTTTCTTTCCCTTTAATTGTTTTATTTTTTATTTATTTAATTAACACAAATTATCTCCCACATTTTCCTATAAGTACCCCCTCTTACTTCCACTTCTTTCACACTTCTCTTCTACTAAAGTTACTATAATAAAATCTCTCCAAGAATTTCCTCTCAAGAAGCTCTTCCAAGATTAGTTCTTTTAGGTAAAATTTCTTCAAGAAATTCATATGTTCATTTACTTATTATGAGCTTAGTGTGTGTTTTCTAAAACCATGAAGGTTAAGAAAGCAACAATAGGTTCATACTTTGTTTTTGTTCATAATCTACTTTCCTTATATTGTTTTTATGTTCATAACTATCTAATATATCTATATAGCTCTATATATTATTTAGAGCATATAAGCTCATTGTTTGCAATTTATTTCCCTTGCAATTTATTTACTTTCATGTTATTTTTAAGACTAATTTTTCTAGTCTTAGACTTGCCCTCATCAAGTTAAAACATTTTCTTTTTCTTTTGGGACTAGTCTTTTTTTAGTCCTAGGATATCTTGATGAAGCTAAGGTTCAAATACTTGATTTATTTTCTTATTAGCTTATTCTTTCAAGTTGTTGTGTTTCTTTATATTTTCATAGCTTTATGATTCATATTCATGCATGAACATAATGGTTTTGTCTCAACAAAATAAAATGAGGAAATGTTTTCTTAAAATAAAGATTCTTTTCTAGAAATGAAAGTAGAAAGTAAACTTTTCTAAAAACTAAAAAGTCATCTTAACAAACTTAGAGGAGTTCATAAAAGATTTTATAAACATACATGACATAAAGAAGACTTTTTGAAGTAAACAAGGATTTAACAACAACTTCACCTTTTTCTTCAAATGATAGAAATTCTTTTCAAAATGATCTCAAGAAATCAAGAAATTATTTCTCTAAATATAGAAGTGTTAATACTTTCAAAAAGTGTTGGCAACTAAACTTAGGAAATAAAAATCATTTCTTAAGAAAATAAAGAGATTACAAAAATAAAATTTAGGAAAAGAAAAGAAATACTCATTATAAATAACTTAAGATATTTTCAAAGCAAAATGAATATTTCGAAAGTTCTCAAGTTTCAAAATCTTTGAAGACTTTACTTTTTCGTAAATTGAGACAACTTCATTTACTTCATACATTTGTTATGAGTCAATAAATATATGAATATACTTTCCAAAGGTTTTTATAAGCTATTATATTACCTATCTCTTCAAATGAGCTTTGGATAAAAGAGGGAAAACAAGTTTACAAAAATTCGTGGTGAATCTGTCCACCACTTCTTTGGAACCCAAACGACTTAGTTTTATGAAAATAAGTTTAGAAATAGATAGATATTTTCGAATAGGTATAAAACGGTATATTATATGAAAATTCCGAGTTAAAATGAGCAAGTTATTGCTATTTTAAGTTGGAATTTCCTCTTATACGATTTTACCGCGATTTTAAGAAAAGTTTAAAATCTTCAAGAATAGAAATTTCATAAAAGACTCATTTTGGGTATTTCATCTTGTTTAGGTGGAGAAGGACCCGAGATCACTTTTCCGGAGGATTACTTCGATTAGGATCTACCGATATGGAATGAGTTAATTCTTGACTTAAGTTACATTTTCTTGTTTTGTGATTATAAGTAGTAGCACTAGCAATTAAGAATAAGATAAAATGAATAATTGTTGTGTGACTTGGAATTATGATTGATTGAATATAAGTTAAGAATATCGAAAGAAGGTTTGATAAATAAATTGTCATTCTTGTATTGATATGATGAAAATTGTGTTGATCACCTTTAACTTGAACTAAACATTACTTGGTTAAATATATATTGAAATCAATTCATGCATATCATAATTATGAGTCACATTTGTTTCACTACTATTCTTCGTGTGGGGAAACGAGGAAATGGTAGTGGTAGCTGGTAGGAGCCGGAAAGTCTACATGGGCTAGTAGGAGCCGGAAAGTCTACAGGGTAAGCAGGAGCCAGTAAATCTACAAATATTGATGGTCGTATGGGACTATAACTTCCCAACCCTCGACATGGAGGACGTAAAATCCATGCTACACTTGATTTTCGGTTAATCATGTATATTTTGTTTGTTCATATGATTGGTACATTCTCATTTGTTTGATTAAAATACTTGTATGAATTATGGAAATGTCTTATAGATGGAATTATCTCACTAAGCTAGTTTTGCTTATACCCATATAGCTTTTTGTTACAGTACGATTACCTTTGGTTGGCCCCAAGGAGCCCCGTATGCCAAGTACGAGTTTAAGCTACTAGGAGTTTTTGGGAGAAGCTTTATGTATTTAAGTTTTGAATATAGGTTTCTAGGAAAATCTCTATAGTAGGCTTATATTATAGTTGTTATTATTTTGGAAGACTATTAAAGCGGGGGAATGCCCCTAAGATAATGTGAGGATATTATTATGAAAATCTTATGTTTATTTATATAAGTTCTTGCTTGCTTTTATTATCTACTTAAATATAATACCCCTGTAAGTCTCCTACTATCTTGGAAGCACGCCTTGCATGTGATATCGAAGCTCTTGCATGACTAAGGTTGTCATTCATTAGTTTTAAAATTATATGTGGCGGACTGCCACGATTAGGGTACCCTCTAGGGTGTGACACCCTAGCCACAAGATCAGTGACTGCCCAAAGAAGGCTTCCACCGTTTGCTTTATATGCAAGCAAACTAGGCACTTCGCCAATGAATGCCCGTAGAGAAAGATTGCCCCAGCTAGACCGTTTGGTTCAATGGGAGGAGCTGCATCAGCAAAGAATGGAAGTGGAGGGAGCAACTCAAGCCATACTAGAGCAGCTATCCATGAAATGAGAATATACAACTTGGAAGGGCAATGGGTGTGTGAGGAGTCGGATGACGAAGGAGCAGAGTTAGCAGCCATGGATGGAGATTGTGGCCCATATTTTGGACTGGTGACAGGTTAGAATCAAAAACCACTTTTCCTTTGATGCAAGTTATCAAGTATCCTGCATTCAATTTCTATACTAGAAGTATAAAGTTTTTTACCCGCAAATAGCTTAAGTATACCAGTTCCGTGATTAGTATAAAATTTGAGTGCAGGTCACATACGCATAGCTAGTCAAACCGCTTATGCCTTGTTCGACACGGGAGCTACGCATTCCTTTATCACCGTTAGTTTGGCCAAACAAACTGGTTTACCCATAGATACTATCGCTATCGGTTTTCGAGTTAAGACCCCCACCGGAAGCATAGTAACGACTAAGGCTTGTCCCATGGAGATACAAGGAAGTTACTCTAAGTGTGACCTAATAATCTTAGAAATGAGCAAGTATGAAATAATCTTAGGAATGAGTTGGTTGACATCTGTTAAAGCTCTAGTGGATTGTAGACACAAAGAGGTGAAGTTTAAGGATCGAAATAGGTGTGAAATAGTATTCAAGGGAGAATCCACGATGAAGTTGAACTCATTTGAGTTAATAGGTGATGAAGAGATCAACTTAAGTAACATGGATGAAGAAGAGAAAGACGAGGAAAAACCTGAGTTGGTCTCCATACACGTGGTTAAGGAATTTCTAGATGTGTTTCCTGACGGATTACTTAGATTACCACCCAAGAGAGAGATCGATTTCGAAATCGACCTATTGGTAAACACAAAGCCGATATCAAAGGCACCTTACCGGATGGCACCAGTGGAGCATAAGGAGCTAAAGACTCATTGCAAGACTTGTTAGACCAAGGTCTCATCCGACCAACTGTATCGCCCTAGGGAGCACCAGTATTGTTCGTGAAGAAGAAAGATGGTTCTACGCATTTATGCATCGATTATCGGGAGCTCAATAAAGTCACCATCAAGAATAAGTATCCACTCCCAAGGATAGATGACCTTTTTGACCAGCTTCAGGGAGCTAGTGTCTTTTCGATGATTGATCTACGGTCAGGATACCCACAGTTGAGGATTAAGCCAAAGGACGTACCCAAGACAGCTTTTAGAACTCGCTACGGACATTACGAGTTTCTGGTAATGCCTTTTGGTTTAACCAATGCACCAACAAATTTTATGGATCTCATGAATCAAGTATATGAGCCCCTACTGGATAAGTGTGTGATAGTCTTCATAGATGATATTCTGATCTACTCCAAGACATGAGAGCAACATGAAGAGCACTTAAGAATGGCATTACAGACCTTGCATGAGCATAAGTTATATGCCAAGCTATCTAAGTGTGATTTCTGGTTGGATAGGATATCCTTCCTAGGACATGTCGTATCTGGAGAAGGAATATCAGTGGACCCTGAAAAGACTAAGGCAGTGATGGATTGGAAACAACCTAAGACTGTTACTGAAGTGAGAAGTTTTCTCGGATTGGATGGATATTATAGAAAGTTTGTGAAGAATTTTTCTACCATAGCCAAACCCTTAACTCAACTAACTCAGAAGGATGACAAGTTCATTTGGACAGATAAAAGAGAACAAGGTTTCCAAGAATTAAAGAAAAGGCTTGTATCTGCTCCAATTCTGATTCTACTAGACCCCGAAAAGCCATATACGGTACACACTGATGCCTCTAGGAATGGTCTTGGATGTGTGTTGATGCAACATGGAAAAGTGATCACTTATGCATCGCGACAACTTAGGCCTCATGAACAGAATTACCCTACCCATGATCTGGAGTTAGCCGCCGTTGTGTTTGCACTTAAGTTATGGAGACATTATTTGTATGGGCAAAGGTGCGAAATCTATATCGACCACAAGAGCCTCAAGTATCTATTCACACAGAAGGAGTTGAATATGCGACAATGAAGATGGTTGGAACTCATTAAAGATTATGACCTTAGGATAAATTTGTCACGCCCAGGGGTACCCTAAACGTTACAGTCCGCCACACTCAATATTAAAGCTTAAGTATGACAACCTTAGCCACTTCCAAAAGCTTTGATATTAAGTGTAAGGCGTGCTCTCACAAATTTAGAGGACCATACATGGAATTATGAAGCTTAAGAAGATATAATAACATATTAAGAAAAGAGGATTCATAACAATCATTTTCTTATATCAATGGTTTTACAAACTTAGGGACATTTCCCTTGATCACTAATCTATTACAAGAATATTTGTGAAACCTCCAAATTTTTGAAATCGGTTTAGCATAAAACCCTAAACCGGAAGTCAAACGGAATCCTAAAAGTCAAAAACCCTAGTTTACCGTAACCAGTTAAGTCTGGCATTGCCATTTTCTTTAGCCCTAGAAAATGAAGTTAGAATAATTAACTATAATAGTTCGTAATAGCTATAGGTTATAAAAACATCAGTTCTACAAATTTTAGGTGTCCTTTGAACCCAATCGGGCACAGTTCCCAAAAAACGTGTTCGAGAGCTTGGAATAGGAAAATTATTCCGAATACACCGTTAGACTCGTAAAAATATAAGTTTTCCAAAAATATCAGTTTCATAATTTTTCGGTGAGTAAAAATAACAGATATCACATTTATACGTGTAATTTTCTTACTATCGATACTTTATTAGTCATATCTATCTTACATTACACTATTCATTACTATTCTACACTATTCTTTTATCTCTACTTTTTCTTACACCTACTCTTACGCACTACATAACCTATAATCCTTACTTTTTACCTTTTTCATAACTTTATTTCACATCTACCTTACACATTACATCTTTCATTTATCAAAAAAAAAAATAAATAAATAAAATCTCCTCTCTCCTCTCATCAACATGGCCGGCGCCCATTTCCCCCCTCTCTCCTCAATTTTGTTTCAATTTTTATTTATTTTAATCACACAAAAATCCCTCTACATTTTCCTATAAATCCCCCCTTCCTCTTTCACTTCTTTCTCACATTCACTATCCACAAATTCTTACCAAAACTCTCTCAAATTCTCCTCTCAAAACTCTCTCAAAATACCATCTAAAAACTCTCTCAAAATAAATCCATAAACAACTTCTACCAACAACTAAAACACATAACCACGTAACCATACCAAAGTCTTTTTTAGGTAACTACCTTCTTTTATTTTATTCTTCTTCATGTCATGTAACTTTACATGACCATAGTGTGAGTTTCCAAAGATGACAAAGTTATGGAAGCTACATTATGTTCATGTATTGCTCTTGTTCATGAAAAATCTATTTATGTTCATGTTATTATTTTTGTTCATATTATTGCTTCTATATCTAAATATTATTATCTATATCTATACACACATAACCTTTAGAGCATATAATCTCACTTGCAATTTATTTACTTTTATGCAATGCAATGCAATTTATTTACTTTCCTTTACAATTGATTTATTAATTCCTTGGAATTTATTTACTTATTCCTTGTTAATTTAAGACTAGTCTCTAGTCTTAGACTTGTCCTCATCAAGTTAAAATAAGTTTTTCTTTCTTTCTTTCTTTCTTTTTATTTTATTTTGGGACTAGTCTACTTCTTAGTCCCGGAGCCTTGAAAAAGCTAAGACTCCAATACTTGACTTTATTACTTATGTTATTTTACTTGCTAGTATTTTCTCATAGTTCATGTTCATTTAAATTGTTGTCCAAAGTTTCAAGTTCTAAAAATAAATTGACAAAAAAAGATTTTAACATTAGAAATAAGTTTATGTAGAGAAGGAAATCTATGGTTTGAAAAAAAAAATAAGTTATCTCTTTTCAAGTTACAAGAAGAAACTATTAAGATTTTAGAAACTACTTTACTATAAAAAGTTCTTAAGTCACATATTGTTCCACTTTGTTTTATCAAGAAAATAAACTTTTATGAATGGATGATTTCTATGAAAAATATAAGTATGAGAAAAGAATGAGAAATTTTCAATAAAAGTTTTTGCAAACAAATAACAAAGAATTTGTACAAGAAAAATAAATAGAAGAATAGTGTATTTTCTAAAACTCCAAAATAGTATTAGTATAGAAAACTTAGAAAATAGAAAAATTTTATTTTACTTGGGAAAAATAATGAAACCAACATAAAGCATTTTTAGAAAACAAAGGAAACAAGGTATTCATTTCAAGAAATTTACAAAAACAATTTTTGAAAACTATATTTTCTAAAACTTCAAACCTGACATTATTTTACTCAGAAAAATAATTGGACAACAAAACACTTGAGCATGCTTAAATATGAGTTATATAGTTATAAAAAGAGAATTTTTCAACTATATAGATAACTAAGTATTTATCAAACAAATTTTGATTTCTTGAACCAAAGTTGTTTTGTGTTAGAAAATTCGTGGTGAACTTTGTCGCACTATTTTGGGCCTATATGACCTTGTTTGTTAAAAGTAATTTTGGAAATGGGTAGATCTTTTGAGTAGGTAGAAATCGGTATATTATATGCGCGATTCCGAGTTAAAATGACCAAGTTATGGCCATTTTAAGTTGGAACATTCCTTTATACGAACTTTAACGTTCTTTTGACATTGTTTTGTCAAATTTCAAGAAAATCATCAAGGAATACTCATTGTGGGTATTTTCTTTGGCTAGGTGACCCGAGAAGGATTCCTTTACCCGAGGATTATTACGATTAAGTGGAGTGTGTGAACGACTCATCCGCCTAGAGGAATAGTCGACATGGCATCGTGAGTTTATTTCCATTAAATGCTATACTTGTTGTGCTTGTAAATTAGTTGCATTAGAATTAGGAAAAGATAAATCGATATGTATGTAAAATAATTCTTTGAAAGAATTTTAAGAATATCGGAGCCGGAATTGTTTTAAATGTTTGTTTTAGTATAACATTTGATTTGTATGAAATTCTTGATCGCCTTAAATTCAAAAATAATTATGCTATGACTTTATAAATAAATGAATTCATGCATACCACAAGTGAGTCACATTGCATTTTGGGTTATTATCCTTGGGTGAGAAGGATAGTAAGCTCATGTCGAAAGCAACACTTGGCGGAAGATCCGAAAGCGATTGCTTGGCGGCTTAAGGGAAATGCTTGGTGGATGATCCGAAAGCAAGGTCAAATCAAGTAGATTCGGAATGCTTGGATGAGTGCTCGAGCATAAAACTTTTTAATTAAAACAACTTTGTTTTGAGGTTAAGTATCACCAAACCCGAATGGAGGGCGCAAATCCATTCAACATATAGTTCCGGAAAACTATATGCTTGTTTGCTCACGTGTATGTTGCATTACATTTGATTGTTTAATCAACTTGTTTGAAATCTTGTTACAAGAAGTTATTTATGGAAATAGTTCTCACTAAGCCTATTAGCTTATACCCCATAGATATCTTTTGCAGTTTCCCTACTTATGGTTAAGGCCACGAGGACCCTGCGGGCAGGTAATTTCTTTTAGATAAAGAAATTTAGATATGAAGTAGTATTAGAGATGTACAAATTCTTGTAATAGATTAGTGATCAAGGGAAATGTCCCTAAGTTTGTAAAACCATTGCTATGAATAAATGTTTATTATGAATCCTCTTTTCTTAATATGTTTTTATATCTCCTTAAGCTTCATAATTTCATATATGGTTCTCTAAATTTGTGAAAATACGCCTTACGCTTAATATAAAAGCTTTTGGGATTGGCTAAGGTTGTCATACTTAAGCTTTAATATTGAGTGTGGCAGACTGTCACGTTTAGGGTACCCGTTGGGGCGTGGCAGTTTAAGTTGGTATCAGAGCATGGATAAGAACCTAAGAGTCATAATTATAGAATTGGACTTAAGAAGAATTGACTTAGAATAGAAGTAAGAAAGACTTAGATGAAATAGAATGGGTAGAATAAGTTCTCTAATATCTCTCTTTTACATAGATCACCGTAGATGGGGCCCGTCTTCAAGCTAAGAACTTCAGGAAAGGATCTTTCGAAACACCACAAGATTATCGATTGAGACTTAGAGTTCTATGTGAGGAGTTTGCCCTAGCAGGACAACCTAAGACCGTTCGGGAAATGTTCCAAATATGGAAGAGGGAATGATGCAAACTGAATGGAGGGAAGTGGTAGACTATTCACAACTGCCCTATAGGAAAGAAAATGACCGAGTTGGAAATGATATACGCCGTAGAACGTATCGCTGCCATTACTGAAGATAGACTTATGTTGAAGGAAGCAACATTTGTCTTTAGAGAAGACGGAGGACGAACTTCACCAGATTTCCAAACATGGAGGAAAATTGGACCCATGTTTGTTTATGCCCATGATAACTTGATGGATCATCTCGAATGGATGAAGGCAGACATCAACGACATTTTCCACTGGCATGGAGTGTACCAGGAAGTGCTACAACCCCCAACCCAAGTGTCCACTGAGCCGCCTACCTTTATGGGAATTCAACTAAGGATGAACGAGCCTCTACGTCTACGAGATGATGGATCGTTAATCAGGGAGGAGCCTATGGAAGAAGATGAAGAGAGTGAAGATTCTGAAGAATACCCAGAGGAAGACAATGAAGTAGGACCAGAAGGAGAAAACTAGACCACTGTTAGAGATAAGAAACCCCGAAATAGCACCGAAGAAAGGATCATCCGCTACTTAATGGGACGACAGACTCAAGGAAGGCAAGAATCAAACTCGGCCATAAATACGGACAGTGCTCCACCCAATGAAATTAACATCATGGAGACGGATGGAGCTGTTACTTGGAAAACCATCCATGATAGTGCCAGAATTGACTAGAGATGAACTAACGTACATGAAAGATCAAGGGAGGCAGCCCGGAAAAGGAGGAAATATTTTAGGCAATTCATGAGGGACTGGAACCCAGGATCGTCTAGCAGCAATCCTGGCGATGCACCGAAGAATGAAGGGAAGAAGGAAAGACGGAGCATATCCCTAGAAGTCCAGCTTAGATTTTGTAACCATAGACAAGATCCACGATCTTAGTCTATCTTTTAGTTTGCGGAACAATGTTTGCTATTTTCTATGTATTTTCCTTTTGTGATTTGTCTTATTTCTAATTTCATGTATGAACTTTATTTCTATGATGATGCTTTAAGTTTAATTTCAGAAATTGTCTTGATTTAAATTTTATTAGCTTTATGCATATTAAAGTTTCCGTTATATCCGCCGATTTCTGGCAAAAATTTAACTAAATTATCAAAGCTTTATAAAACCTAACTTAGGAAAGTTTTAAACAGCCGAAATAGAAGTAGACGACGAGAGGAAGAAAGCGCCTCTAACCAACCGGACATAGAAGTGGGTCAACCTGCTGTTCAAAGAGTCACCGCACCTTAGATGGACTTACATGCCACGTTAGGACACCTAACCCACGTTTTAGAAGGAATTAGGCAAAACATGCCAGCACAAGCACCTGTACTTGAGATAGCACCAGCAAAGCACCGCGTACACCAACACCGCCGCCACAACAAGCATCAACGGAGGCATCTGTGCATAGGAACATGCATAGCCAAAGTGCATCGTTACCTCCACCCCCACCACCAAGGCCATATAAAAGCATGTTACTTGACTTCATCAAAAACAACCGTTACTTTGAGGGAGCTTATGATAAGCCGAAGGAGGCCGAAGATTGGATGGCTCAAATAAAGATGTCTTTTGATGCATATGAAGTCCCGCCCCACCTGCAAATCAAGTATGGAACATTCATGCTTCGCCTAAACGCTAGGATATGGTGGGAGTCAAAGAAAAGAGAACTGATGACTCCAATCACTTGCGAAATGTTTAGACATGAGTTTTTGGAGAATTATTTCCCAGGAAGTTACGAGTAAGATATAGTGCAGACTTCTTGCAAATTGCTCAAAAGGGAAGACGATCGAGCAATACGAGACTGAGTTCAGTAGATTGCTACAATATGCCCTGATTCTAAAGTACAGCGAGGATTAAAGACAAGTCTTTATAGGAGGATTGGACGAAGACCTGAGAATGAGATTAGAAGAATTTGACATAAGAAATTTTCGAGAATTGGTGGAAAGAGCTCGGATCATAAAAGGAGCGAGGAAAAGGAGAGAAAGAAAAGAAGAAGAAGGAACCCCAATGTTGAGAAGAAGATTTATGTAGAACCAGTTTCCTACCATCACCCAAGAAATTCAAGATCTCCAACGACTGTAGAAACAATGATAACAGTGGAAGGTTCACACCAAGAGACATTCAATGTTGGAAGTGCAATGAAGCACACTATCCTAAGAAGTGCCCTCAGTTATTTGGAAAGTGTTTCTTCTGTGGAAGTGCAGACCATAAGATATCAAGATGCCCAAACAAAAGAATTAGTACTTGTCATGTCTGCAAACAGAAAGGGCATTTTGCCAACAACTGTCCACAAGGGGGGAATATTCTGACAAGATCATCAGAAGGAGTTGTCCCTATAAGGATTGGGAAAGAAAATGGAAGTGGAAGCGAAAGCAGACCAGGATCCACTGCTTCAGAAATTCAAATCTACAACTTGAAGGGACCATGGATAAGTGAAAAAGACAAAGAAGATGGAAACTTGGCTGCCCTGGAGTGCATTAGAGGCTATAACAGCGACGTAGGAACCGGTAAGCCTCCAACCCTCTTTGTTGTTGTTGATCTTCTATTTCAAGCAACACAAATGTTTAAAGTTTTTATTTTATGGATGAATAAGAGAATAGGAGCAATAATCCCCTATCGAGTATAAGAAGCTTTCAGTTAGTAAATTAGAATGTTTTGCTCTGTTGGAATTCGAGGCGCCACGTTCTTTTGATATATCTATCCTAGACTAACAAAAACAAACAATCAATCTCTAGTTTAAGATTTAAAATCCCCACACGAAAGGATGATGAAACCCAAGAAAGTGTTGGTCGATCATTCAATAATGGCGTAAGGACAAGCAGTTGCTTGCAACTCTAAGGAATAATGGAGTTAAGTAATCCTTGGGATAAGATGTATACCTTCCAAGTAAGACCCCAATGAAAAGTCACAAGGAGAACATAGGACTCATAAACCAATAAGACAGAAAGATAATATTGGTAAAAGACTCGCTATCATAAGAAAAGAAGAGACACCTTCTTTCAAGTTGATAAAGGAGAATGAATGACTATCTCCATAATACAAAAGGAATGAAATGGAAACCAAACCTTGGAGACATTCACAAAACTCAACAGAAGTTTTAAGGAGAATTCTGGATTCATATTACATTCAAAGACAAAGATCAATGTGGTAAATAGACTAATAACCTATAGGGAAGTCGGAAACAACAATAAGAAACTCTAGACCAAGACCTTATGCAATGAAGTATACCACCACGAAATATACATGTTCAACTTATAATAGAAGAAAAAGGATAAACCCCTAAGCTGATACGTTAACTTTCGGAAGGGAACAAAGTGAATACCCACTCCTTGGAAGTGAAAATCTTTTGACCAATTACAAGGAGCAAACTCGTTCTCTCAAGGATCGCAATACTACCAACTAAGGACCAGAAGGAATGACCCTCGAACTCTTTATAGACCCCATAAGTTCTAGTAACACTTTTTGGACTCGAACCAAGAATGTAAGACCCTATAAAGAAGCAAGCAATTGACGAAAATCGTGGTATAGTCTGAAGGAGAAAAAGAGATAATCAAAGAATGTAATCTTGAGTATAGGAAGTTAATAAAAGGAATTGAGAGGCTAAAACAAGGCTTAAAGGAGGAAAACAGCCGATGGGATATTAAAACCAACCGTGTAGAAAGAATAAAAGAGCTTAGATGAGAAGATACAAAGGATAAAGAGAAAATATAGGAAGAAAGGTATATTGAAGGAAGCTAAAGGACGACTTAGCACAACTAAGGACAAGGAAGTCAGTAAGAAAGAATCATGAATACGGTTCATAATTTGGGACCAATGATATATTCAAGGAGAACTCAGATATACCAAAGTTCAAGGGACATTAGAGGAAATGAAGTATTAATAAAGAAGTAAGAACACGAAAGGACGGAAGGATCTATAAGGACTCAATAATACCGGGAACCTCCTCGAGATTTTGGATTTCTCATTGATAGCAAGAAGGCAAGAACGATTATAGTATAAGCTGACTGACTGACAAGAATTGATCGTTTCATAGTTGGTCAGTATAACGCTCTCTATGTACAACCTAACAAAGCCTTATAAAGGAAGATGGTATGAAAGCAAAGAGTTTAGTCAGAGACATGACAAACTAAGACATGAGAATGGAGCAACGAAGAGGAACTAATAATGAGTTCTGGAGGAAAAGAGACCCCTTGATGCTACATAACAAACGATCAAGAAGAACAACTCAAGACCCAGAAGGAACAATCAAGAGTGTCTCATGAAAAGAGAAAAGCACAGGATAGACGAAAGAAATAAGACTAAACAAGAAAAGAAGGACCCTAGGAGTTTCAAAATGGAAATCATGTGCGTTTAAGGGTAGGAAGTAGTTACCATATGATCTTTTGAAGGGTGATAAGGCAAGAAGGAAATCTAGATTATTATAAACATATTGGAGACATGTGACAAGTCCCCATTTAACAAATGGTTAGGGAATCGAGTTATGAAGATAAAAGTTAATGTTTTTGAAGGATAATTTTTCTTATGAGGAATACCCAATACAAACATTTATTACAAAGAATCCAAAAGATAAGAAATGAGGAAATCGATTAAAAGGATCTTTTTGAGGAGATACAAATGAAGCACAACCTAAGTAACCAAGTTAGGTTGGAACCACAATTAGAAATTTTCAAGTTTTGAGGACAAAACTTTCTTTAAGGGGGGTAGGTTGTAAACCCCAAAATTTTTGGAATCGGTTTAGCATAAAACCCTAAACCGGAAGTCAAATGGAATCCTAAAGGTCAACAAAACCCCAGTTTACCGTAACCAGTTAAGTTCGGCATTACCGTTTTCTTTGGCCCTAGAAAACGAAATTAGAATAATTAGCTAGAATAGTTCGTAATAGCTATAGGTTATATAAAAACATTAGTTTTGCAAACTTCAGGTGTCCTTTGAATCCGATCGGGCACAGCTCTGGAAAAATGTGTCCGGGAGCTCGGAATAGGAAAATTATTCCGAATACACCATTAGACTCGTAAAAATATAATTTTTCCAAAAATGTCAGTTTCATAATTTTTCGATGAGTAAAAATAACAGATATCGCATTTATACGCATAATTTTCTTACTACCGATACTTTATTAGTCATATCTATCTTACATTACACTATTCATTACTATTCTAGGCTATTCTTTTATCTCTATTTTTCTTACACCTACTCTTACACACTACATAACCTATAATTCGTACTTTTTACCTTTCCCATAACTTTATTTCACATCTACCTTACATATTACATTTTTCATTTATCAAAAAATAAAAAATAAAATAAAATCTCCTCTTTCCTCTCATCAACATGGCTGGCGCCCATCCCCCCTTCTCTCCTTAATTTTGTTTCCATTTTTATTGATTTTAATCACACAAAAATCCCTCCACATTTTCCTATAAATATCTCCTTCCTCTTTCACTTCTTTCACACATTTACTACTCACAATTTCTTACCAAAACTCTCTCAAATTCTCCTCTCAAAACTCTCTCAAAATACCATCTCAAAACTCTCTCAAAATAAATCCGCAAATAACTTCTATCAACAACTAAAACACATAACCACATAACCATACCAAAGTCTTCTTTAGGTAACTACCTTATTTTATTTTTTTCTTCTTCATGTCATGTAACTTTACATGACCATAGTGTGAGTTTCCAAGGACTACAAAGTTATGGAAGCTACATTATGTTCATATATTGTTCTTGTTCATGAAAAATCTATTTATGTTCATGTTATTATTTTTGTTCATATTATTGCTTCTATATCTAAATATTATTATCTTAATATATATATATATACACATAATTTAGAGCATATAAGATCACTTGCAATTTATTTACTTTTATGCAATGTAATTTATTTACTTTCCTTTGCAATTTATTAATTAATTCCTTGAAATTTATTTACTTATTCCTTGTTAATTTAAGACTAGTCTCTAGTCTTAGACTTGTCCTCATTAAGTCAAAACAAGTTTTTCTTTCTTTCTTTATTTTGGGACTAGTCTACATCTTAGTCCCGGGAGCCTTGAAAAAGCTAAGACTCCAATACTTGACTTTATTACTTATGTTATTTTACTTGCTAGTATTTTCTCATAGTTTATGTTCATTTAAATTGTTGTCCAAAGTTTCAAGTTCTAAGAATAAATTGACAAAAGAAGATTTTAACACATTAGAAATAAGTTTATGTAGAGAAGGAAAATCTATGGTTTGAAAAAACAAAAATAAAGTTATCTCTTTTCAAGTTATAAGAAGAAACTATTAAGATTTTAGAAACTAATTTACTATAAAAAGTTCTTAAGTCACATATTGTTCCACTTTGTTTTATCAAGAAAATAAACTTTTATGAATGGATGATTTCTATGAAAAACATAAGGTATGAGAAAAGAATTAGAAATTTTCAAGAAAAGATTTTGCAAACAAATAGACAAAGGAATTTGTACAAGAAAAATAAATACGAAGAATAGTGTATTTTCTAAAAACTCCAAAATAGTATTAGTATAGAAAACTTAGAAAATAGAAAAATTTAATTTTACTTGGGAAAAATAATGAAACCAACATAAAGCATTTTTAGAAAACAAAGGAAACAAGGTATTCATTTCAAGAAATTTACAAAAACAATTTTTGAAAACTATATTTTTCTAAAAACTTCAAACCGACATTATTTTACTCGAGAAAAATAATTGGACAACAAAACACTTGAGCATGCATAAATATGAGTTATATAGTTATAAAAAGAGAATTTTTCAAACTATATAGATAACTAAGTATTTATCAAACAAATTTTGATTTCTTGACCAAAGTTGTTTTGTGTTAGAAAATTCGTAGTGAACTTTGTCGCCACTGTTCGGGGCTTATATGACCTTGTTTGTTAAAAGTAATTTTTGAAATGGGTAGATCTATTCGATTAGGTAGAAATCGGTATATTATATGCGCGATTCCAAGTTAAAATGACCAAGTTATGGCTGTTTTAAGTTGGAACATTCCTTTATACGAACTTTAACATTCTTTTGACATTGTTTTGTCAAATTTCAAGAAAATCATCAAGGAATACTCATTGTGGGTATTTTCTTTGGCTAGGTGACCCCGAGGAAGGATTCCTTTACCCCGAGGATTATTATGATTAAGAGGAGTGTGTGAACGACTCATTCGTTTAGATGAATAGTCGACATGGCATCATGAGTTTATTTCCATTAAATGCTATACTTGTTGTGCTTGTAAATTAGTTGCATTAGAATTAGGAAAAGATAAATCGATATGTATGTAAATAATTTTTGAAAGAATTTTAAGAATATCGAAGAGAATTGTTTTAAATATTTGTTTTAGTATAACATTTGATTGTATGAAATTCCTTGATCGCCTTAAATTCAAAATAATTATGCTATGACTTTATAAATAAATGAATTCATGCATACCATGAAGTGAGTCACATTGCATTTTGGGTTATTATCTTGGGTGAGAAGGATAGTAAGCTCATGTCGAAAGCAACACTTGGCGAATATCCGAAAGCGATTGCTTGGGCTTAAGGGAAATGCTTGGCGGTGATCCGAAAGCAAGGTCAAATCAAGTAGATTCGGAATGCTTGGCGATGAGTGCTCGCGAGCATAAAACTTTTTAATTAAAACTACTTGTTTTGAGGTTAAGTATCACCAAACCGAATGGAGGGCGCAAATCCATTCAACATATAGTTCTCGGAAAACTATATGCTTGTTTGCTCACTTGTATGTTGCGTTACATTTGATTGTTTAAATCAACTTGTTTGAAATCTTGTTACAAGAAGTTATTTATGGAAATAGTTCTCACTAGGCCTATTAGCTTATACCTCTATAGATATCTTTTGCAGTTTCCCTACTTATGGTTAAGACCACAAGGACCCTGCGGGCAGGTAATTTCTTTTAGATAAAGAAATTTTAGATGAAGTTAAGTACTAGAGAAAATGTACAAATGTCTTATAATAGATTAGTGATCAAAGGGAAATGTCCTTAAGTTTGTAAAACCATTGTTATGAATAAATGTTTATTGTGAATTCTCTTTTCTTAATATGTTTTTATATCTCCTTAAGATCCATAATTCCATATATGGTTCTCTAAATTTATGAAAGTACGCCTTACGTTAATATAAAAGCTTTTGGGATTGGCTAAGGTTGTCATACTTAAGCTTTAATATTGAGTGTGGCGGACTGTCACATTTAGGGTACCCGTTGGGGCATGACAATTTGTACATCATTTCTGATACTAAACTTCATCTAAAATTTTCCTTTATCCAAAAGGAAGTTACCTGACTGCAGGGTTCTTATGGCCTCAACCACAAATAGGGGAACTGCAAAAGATATCTATGGGGGTATAAGCTAACCGGCTTAGTGATAATTATTTCCATAAATAACTTTTTGTAAAATTTCAAACAAGTTATTTAATCAAACAAATGGAATGTAACATACACGTGGGCAAACAAGACAGATAGTTTTCCGGGAACTATATGTTGAATGGATTTGTGCCCTCCATTCGGGGTTTGGTGATACATAACCTCAAAACAAGTAGTGTTAATAAAAATTTTTATGCTTTCGACCAATATCGCAAAGCATATGAAGTCTACTTGAATTGAGCCTTGCTTTCGGATCTTCCGCTAAGCATTTCCTTTTCCATAACGCCGCAAGCAATTGCTTTCGGACATTCCGCCAAGTGTTACTTTCGAATAAGTTACTATCCTTCTCATCCAAGGATAATAACCCAAATGCAATGGACTCACTTAATGTATGCATGAATCATTTATTATGATATAATAATATTATTATTATCAGCTTGAAGGTGATCAAAGAATTTCATACAAGGCAATGTTATACTAAAACAAAACATTTATATCAATTCCGGCCTCGTATTCTTAGGATTCTTTCAAACAATTATTTACATACATATCCATTTGTATTTTCTAGCTCTAATGCAACTAAATTACAAGCAAACAAGTATAGCATTTAAGGAAATAAAACTCACGATGCCATGTCGACTATTCTTCTATACAGATGAGTCGTTCACACACTCCACTCATCGAAATATCTTCGGGATATAGGTATTCTTCCTCGGAGTCACTAGTCAAGAAAATACCCACAATGAGTATTTCTTGATGATTTCTTGAATTTTGACAAGACAATGTCAAAAGAACGTTAATGTTCGTATAAAGGAAAGTTTCAATTTAAATGGCCATAACTTGGTCATTTTAACTCGGAATTGCGTATATAATATACCGATTTCTACCTATTCGAAAAGATCTATTCATTTCTAAAACTATTTTTATCAAACTAAAACATTTAGGCCCCGAGATAGTGGTGATAAAATTCACCACGAATTTTCCAGCTCAAAAACAACTTTGGTTCAATCAATCAAAAATTGTTTGATAAATACTTAGTTATCTATATAATTGAAAAATTCTCTTTTTATGGTTACTTAGCTCATATTTTATTCATGTTTAAGTTTTTGTTGTCCAATCATGTTTCTCGAGTAAAATAATGTCGGTTTTGGAGTTTTAAAAAAAATATAGTTTATAAGAATTCATTTTGTAAATCTCTTGAAATGAATATTTTGTTTCTTTTGTTGTCCAATGATGCTTTGGCAAATTTATAAATTTCCAAGTAACTTTTTGAAAATAAATTTTCTTCTTTCTAAGTTTTTCTATATTAATACCATTTTTCTTATTTATTTTTTCCTATACAAATTTCTTTGTCTTATATTGTAAAGATCTTTATTTGAAAATTCTCCTTCTTTCATTATGTTATCTTTTTCATAAAAATTATTTTTGTTCCAACAATTATTTCTTTTGGAAAAAACGAAGTGGAATATTTAAAGGATTTAAGCTTTTCATGACAAAAGTAGTTTCTAAATTTGTAGTAGGTTCTTTTTGTAACTTGAAAAGAAAAATAAACTTATGTTTGTCAAATAATAGGTTTATCGTTACATACACTTTTTCCAAGTGATTAAAATTATTTTTGTCAATTATTTTTAGAACTTGAAATTTTTGGACAACAATCTTAATAAACATGATTCATGAGAAATAATAGTAAACAAAAATAACATTAATAAAGTAAGTATGGGAGTCTTAGCTTTTTCAAGGCTCCCAGGACTAAGAAGTAGACTAGTCCCAAAATAAAAATAATGAAAGAAAGAAAATTTGTTTTGACTTGATGAGGACAAGTCTAAGACTAGAGACTAGTCTTAAAATAACAAGGAAATGAATAAATAAATTGCAAGGATAATTAAATAAATTGCATTGCATAAAATAAATAAATTGCAAGTGAGCTTATATGCTCTAAAGAATATGTGTATTATTTATATATATATATATAGATAATAATATTTAGATATGGTAACAATAATATGAACAAAAATAATAACATAACATAAATAGATTTTAATGAACAAGAACAATCATGAACATAATGTAGCTTCCATAACATTTAGTCTTTGGAAACTCATACTATGGTCATGTAAAGTCACATGACATAAGAAGAAGAAATAATAAGAGATGGTTACCTAAAGAAGACTTTGGTAGTGTTTGTGTTTTGGTTTTTGTTGTAGATGGAAGTTGTTTGGAATTATTTTGAGAGAGTTTTGGAAGATATTTGGAAAGAGTTTTGAGAGAAGAATTTGAGAGAGTTTTAGTAAGATATTTATGGATAGTAATTGTGTGAATGAAGTGAAAGAGGAGGGGGTATTTATAGGAAAATGTGGAGTGATTTTTATATGATTAAATTTTATGAAAATTGAAACAAATTAAGAAAGAGGGAGGGGGTTGTGCCGGCCACACATGTGAGGAGAGAGGGAGTGTTTTATTTTTTTGTATTTTGTGGATTAAATGAAGTAATAAATAAAGTAGATGTGAAATAAAGTTATGGGAAAGGTAAAAAGTAAAGGTTATAGGTTATGGTGTGTGTAAGAATAGGTGTAAGAAAAAGTAGAAATAAAAGAATAGTGTAGAATAGTAATGAATAGTGTAATCTGAAGTAGATATGACTAATAAAGTACCGGTAGTAAGAAATACGCGTATAATTATGATATCTGTTATTTTCACTTATCGAAAAATTATAAAATTGATATTTTTGAAAAACCTTATATTTTTACCAGTCTAACGGTATATCCGAAATATTTTTACTATTTCGGGGTCCGGGAACACGTTTTTCAAGAACCGTGCCCGATCGAGTTCGAAACGAGTTGTGGTTTCACTAATATGATCTTTTATGTTTCCTTAGATAATTATGCACTATTCTATATTTTAAACTCCTACTTACTCTTACTGAGTTGCTTATTCGGGATTGCTAGACTTTGAGCTATTACGTCTAAATAGGGTTTTATTGACCTTTAGAGTTCCGGTTGACTTCTAGTTTAGGGTTTTAGGCTAAACCGATTCCAAAAATTTTGGGGGTTTACAAAATTATTGTCCAAGGAGGGTAAACATAGTTGCAGATGCCTAAGTAGGAAGAATTGTGGAGAAGTAGCTACCTTACTCACTGATAAGAAGGAACTAATAAAGGAATTTGAAATAATGAGTATCGAATTCATAGGGCAAAGTGTGAAAACAAAAATCACCAGTCTGGTCATGGAACCCACCTTAGTGGAAAGCATCAAGAAGCCCAACGATATGACGAAGCAATTCAGAAGATTAAGGGAGAGGTACAAGAAGGAAAATACACCGATTTTACCGTAGATGAAGATGAAGTAGCGAGAATGAAAGGAAGATTATGTGTTCCAGATGATGAGGATATAAGGAGGGAAATATTGAATGAAGTACATCATTCAGGATATACCATGCATCCAGGAGGAACAAAAATGTATCAAGATTTGACGAGCCACTATTGGTGGAACGTTATGAAGAGAGACATGGCAGATTTTGCGCTAAAGTGTCCCACATGCCAACAAGTAAAGGTGGAACACCAAAGACCTGGAGGACTTTTGAAATCCCTGACAATACCCAAATGTAAATGGAATCAAATCACAATGGATTTTGTGTGTGGATTGCTAAGAACGTCTGCAGGATATGATGCTATTTAGGTCATAGTGGATCGATTGACAAAGACAACACAATTCCTTCCAATTAACATGACGTACTCCATGGATAAGTTATCAAGTATATACGTAAGGGAAATAGTACGCTTGCATGGAGTGCCCGTTGGAATAGTCTCCGAAAGAAACCCAAGGTTTGTGTCTAAATTTTGGACGAGCTTACAAAGATGTATGGGAATGAAGTTACACTTCAGCACTGCTTATCACCCTCAAACAGATTATCAATTAGAGAGACGATACAAACTTTGGAAGATATGTTGCAAGCTTGTGTGATAGAGTTTAAAGGTAGTTGGGATGTACACCTACCTTTGGTAGATTTTGCCTACAACAACAGCTACCACTCTAAATCCAGATGCCACCTTGTGAAGCGTTGTATGGAAGATGGTGTCGATCACCATTATTCTGGGACGATGTAGAAAAGTTGAGCATCGGACCTCACTTGGTACAAGATGCAGCTGACAAGGTGCGGATCATCCAATGAAGGATGAAGGAAGCACAAGATAGACAAAAGAGCTGGGCAAATATAAAGAGACATATGCTCGAATTTGAAGTTGGAGACCATGTGTACTTGAAAGTAAACCCCATCAAGAGTATTCACCGAGTTCAGGCACAAGGAAAGTTGAGCCCACGATATATTGGACCTTTTAAAGTGCTTGAAAGAGTAGAAAATATTGCTTATCGTCTGGGACTCTCTCCCAACCATTCTAGAATTCACAATGTGTTTCACGTATCAATTTTACGAAAGCATGTGCCAGATCCTACCAGGATTGCAGAGCTGGAACCAGTCCGGTTGAAAGAAAATCTCACATACGAGGAGCACCCGATTCAAATTCTAGATCATAAGGTGCAAAATCTTCGGAATAAGGAAATCAAGTATGTGAAGGTTCTATGGAGAAATCACTCGCGTGAAGAAGCAACCTGGGAGGCTGACAGTGACATACACCAGAAGTATCCAAGCTTGTTTGAAGAGTCAAGTATGAACTTCAAGTTTTGAGGACAAAACTTTCTTTAAGGGGGGTAGGTTGTAAATCCCCGATGTTTTGTGATCAATTAAAGCTTAAACCCTAATTAGAAGTCAACCGATTTTTCAAAGTCAACAAAACCCTAGTCTATTGTAACCGTTCAAGTCCGGCATCCCTGTTTAAGAAACCCTAAGAGAGTAAGAAAGAGTTTAGTGAGTAGAATAGTTCCTAATTATCTAAGAAAGCTTAAAAAGATTAGTTTAGTAAAACCGCGGCTCGTTTTGAACTCGATCGAATACAGTTCTTGAAAAACGTGTCCCAGGGCTTGGAATAGTAAAAATATTCCAAATATACCGTTAGACTCGTAAAAATATAAGATTTTCAAAAATATCAATTTCATAATTTTTCGATATCTAAAAATATCAGATATCGCATTTATACGTGTATTTCTTACTACCGGTACTTAAATTTTCATGTCTACTTTATATTACACTATTTACTACTATTCTACACTATTTATCTATATTTACTTTTCTTACAACCTCTTCTTACAACCCATACCTCTGTTTCTTACAATTTTCATTTCCAATACAACTTCACATATTTCATATCTTACTTTTTTATTTACAAAAATACAAAAAAAAATAAATAAATTCACTCCCTCTCTCCTACTTGTAGCACCGGCCCCCTCTCTCTTTCTCCCAAAATTATTTTATTTTCATTTATTTAATTAACACAATTAACCTCCCATATTTTCCTATAAATACCCCCTCTTCCTTCCACTTCTTTCACGCCTTTCCTATACTAAAGTTACTCTCCTAAAATTCTCCAAGAATGCTCTCCCAAAGAGTTCTCTCAAGTTTAGTTCTTTTGGGTAATATTTCTTCAAGTTTTCTTTATGTTCATTCATTTAGTATGAGCTTAGTGTGTATTTTCTAAACCATGAAGGTTAAAGAAAGCAACAATAGGGTCATACTTTGTTTTGTTCATGAATCAAATTTCTTTTATGTTGCTTTTATATATATAATTATCTAAATATATCTATGTAGCTATATATATCTTTTACAGCATACAAGCTCATTTGTTTTGCAATTTATTTACTTTCCTTGTAATTTATTTACTTTCAAGTTGCTTTTAAGACTAGTCTTTCTAGTCTGAGACTTGTCCTCATCAAGTCAAAACATTTTCTTTTTCTTTATGGGACCAGTCTTTTCTTAGTCCGGGATACCTTGATGAAGCTAAGGTTCCAATACTTGATTTATTTTCTTTACTAGCTTATTCTTTCAAGTTATTATGTTTCTTTACGTTTCCATAACTTTATGATTCATATTCATGCATGAACATAATAACTTTTGTCTCAACAAAATAAATGAGGAAAGTTTTTCTTAAAATATCTTTTCTAGAAATAAAAGTAGGAAGTAAATTCTTAAACAACAACTTTTCTAAGAAATATAAGGAGCTCATAAACATACATAGAAAGAACTTTTTGAAATAAACAAAAGTTTTACAAAAACTTCACTTTTTCATCAAGTGCTAGAAATTCTTTTGATCAAAATGAAATGATCTCAAAAAACAAAGAAATTATTTCTCTAAATATAGAGTTGTTATTACTTTTAAAAAGTGTTAGAAACTAAGCTTAGAAAATAAAATCATTCCTTAGGAATTTAAAGAGATCATAGAAATTAAATTTAAGAAAAGTAAATACTCATTTGAAATAACTTAAGATATTTTCAAAGCAAAATAAAAAGGAATATTTTAAAAGTTCTCACTTTCCAAAATCTTTAAAAGACTTTACTTTCTCATTGTTTGAGACAACTTCATTAACTTCATACATTTAATATGAGTCAATTAATATGTGTATATACATTTCAAAGGTCTTACAAATTATTATATTACCTATCTCTTCAAAATGCGCTTTTGTTAAAAGAAGAAATTCAAGTTTATGAAAATTCGTGGTGAATCTGGTCGCCACTTTTTCGGAACCCGAACAACTTAGTTTGATGAAAATAAGTTTAGAAATAGATATATCTTTTCGAATAGGTAGAAAATGGTACATTATATAAGAAATTCCGAGTTAAAATGAGCAAGTTATGACCATTTTAAGTTGGAATTTTCTCCTATACGATTTTACCGCGATTTTAAGAAAAGTTTAGAATCTTCAAGAAATAGAAATTCTATGAAAGACTCATTTTGGGTATTTCATCTTGTCTAGTGAAGAAGGAACCGAGATAACTTTCCCGGAGGACTACTTCAATTAGGATCTACGACATGGAGTGAGTTAATCATTTACTAAGTTACATTTCCTTGTTTGTGCTTGTAAGTAGTAGCACTAGAAATTAAGGAAAAGATAAATGAACAATTGTTGTGTGAGTTGGAACTATTTGAATATAAGTTAAGAATATCGAAAGAAGGTTTGATAAATAAATTGTGATTCTTATTGATATGATGAAAATTGTGTTGATCGCGTTTAACTTGAACTCAACATTATTTGGTTAAATATATATTGAAATTAATTCATGCATATCACATTTGTGAGTCACATTTATTTCACTACTATTTTTCATGTGGGAAAATGAGGAAGTGGTAGTGGTGGCTAGTAGGAGCCGGAACGTCTAAATGGGCTAATAGGAGCCAGGAAGTCTACAGGGCAAGTAGGAGCTAGCAAATCTGCAAATATTGATGGTTGTATGAACCTGTAACCTCCCAACCCCCGACATGGAGGGCGTAAATACTTGTGTATATTGTTTGTTCATGTAATTGGTGCATTCTCATATGCTTGATTAAATACTTGTTTGCTATATGGAAATGTTCTGTAGATGGGAATTATCTCACTAAGCAAGTTTTGCTTATACCCTTATAGCTTTTTGTTATAGTATGATTATCTTTGGTTGGCACCGAGGAGCCCTATAGCCAGGTATGAGCTAAAGCCATTAGGAGTTTTTGGGAGAAGCTATATGTATTTAGTTTTAAACATAGACTTATAAGAAAATCTCTATAGTAGGCTTATGTTATAGTTATGATTACTTTGTTAATAATTTAGTTGAAACAAGACTTTTTAAGATGGGGGAATGCCCCTAAGATGATGTAAGGAATTATTATTTAAATGAAGATTTCATGTTTATTTATATAATTCCTTGCTTGCTTTTATTATCTACTTAAATGTAATACCCCTGTGAGTCTCTTACTTTCTCGGAAGCATGCCTTGCATGTGATATCGAAGCTCCTGCATGACTAAGGTTGTCATCCATTAGCTTTAATATTATATGCGGCAGACTGCCATGTTTAGGGTACCCTCTAGGGCATGACAGAATATCTCTTAATGGTGGCAAGGATGAAGGTGCTTCAAATACTTGAAAGAATCTTCCTAATAAGCTATCCATCACTTTATTGCAAGAGGTATTCTCATATGTGTTAAAATAAACCAATTGAGCCACAAATTGAAAACATGAAGAAACAACATCAATATCCAATAATCTCCTAAATTACTGATGATAAAGCTTAGTCAATTCTTCTGAATTGCCTTTAGTTTCACTATCATTCCCTGATAAACAAATTGCATGGTCAATTGTCTATAGTCAATAGTAATAGGTCTAAGACTTTGCAACCATTGTATGCCCAACACTAGCTTAGCTCCTTGAATAGGCAAAAGATAAAATATATAAAAAAAAGTCAACCCTTGAATGCTAAAATTAACATTCTCACATTTGCTTTGACTCATCATTTTAGTGCCATCACCAATCAAGGCATTGAAAGATGGTGAAGAAGTAACTATTAAATTCAAATGCTTAAGCAATCTCCCTTGCACAAAATTGTGAATGTTCCTTGAATCCACTAAAATTGCCATAGCCTTATGTAGACACCCAATTTTTGCCCAATTAATTAAGGCTTAAATTTATAAAATTAAACAGAATCTTTATTTTTGTTTAATTAAACTCATTTTTCCAAAAAAAAAAAAGCCTTAATTAAGTATTGATGAAGTTGGCTAAATGATCAAGGCACAGGCCAAATGGCCTGTTGGTTAAATACATTGACCCAAACACACACTCAAGCTCAAGGACACAGGTTCAAACCCTAGCAAAGGCAAATTTTTGCCTTTTTATCTTATTTTTGCCTTTTCATCTTTCTCAAAGTGACTTTTTGCCTTACTTTGCATCAATTTTTAACTGACAAAACATCATTAATTGTTAAAATTGATAAAGCCATTGCAAAGTACTTATGGAATATGAAAGATTAGTGCACAATTCATGTGTAAAAACAACCCAAAAGTCACAAAATTCGTGCTAAAAAAATTGAAAAAAAATGCAATTTGTGAGACTTCAATTGTCCATTAATGAGAATTGATGAAATTGGACAATTAATCTACCCACATTGAATGATTTGATAAAGAATATGAAAGATTAATCATCAATTCATCAGTTTGAAACAAATTAATCACGAATTTTCGAATTAAATTCGTAAAAAAATAAAGAGGCAAAAATCGATTCGTTTTCGAACTGTACGAAACGTAAAATTGAGCTTGCAACCTATAAATAGGGGTCCTAGGATCAAAAGGCACAAGTCAATTTGGAAGAAACACACACACAACAATATCAATTCGAAACTTTCGAATTTAGAATGTAGGATTCGAATTTTTCAAATTCGAAGTGATTGGATCAGATTTGATCCAAATTGAGTGTTTTAGGAGTATTAGAAACTTGATTTTGATGTTTTAGTGTGCTTGGATTGCCTCGAATTGATCGGATTCATCTTTGTAATTTTTTATTTTTGTTTTCCGATTGAGCCGCCGATACCCACACGGTGAACCGCCGCTTCTGGTGGTTCTGAGTGAGAACCACCACCACCAACGGACGCGCCACCAGCATAGAAGTCGGGCCGACAAGCTTGGGGAGGTCAACAACCACCAGGGACGGCCGACGAGCGCTCGAAAAATCGCGTGATCGTCTTCCTCGCGCCGATGGATATCCGAATCCGACCCGAAAATTCGAATCCCAACCCGATCGGTCATTGGTCAACGGTCGTCGGTCATCGGTCAACTCAGATCAGACGGCCCAGATTCAATCAAGCAGATCAGACGGTCTAGATTTGATCAAGCAGATCAGACGGCTCAGTTTTCATTAAGCAGATCAGCGGTCCAGATTTGATCAAGCAGATCAGACGGCCCAGATTTCATCAAACAGATCAAACGGCCTAGATTTCATCAAGCAGATTAACGCTCCAGATTGAGTCAACAAAATCAGACGGCTAGGATTGGTCTGCAGATCCGACGCTCCAGATCGCGTCTGCTTCATCCAACGGTCCAGGTCAATCCGCATTATTTTATTATATTTTTATTATATAATTAATTTCAGAAAATAGTAAAAAATAGTAAAAAATTATAAAAATTCATAAAAAATTTAGAAAAATTCAGAAAAATCCAGAAAAATCAAAATAATTATTTTTCATATAAATTTATTTTTTTTTTATATTTTTGAATATTTTTAATATGTATTTATACATAAATTGCTTTAGAAATGCATATTTAATGCATGAAAAATAATTTTAATATATTGTAAAATATTTTGAATATGTTGTGAATTTATGTGATGATTAAAAAAAATAATAATAATAATGATAAAATTAAATAAAAATGATAAAATTGGATTTTCCAAAACCAAATTTTAAAAAAAATGATTTTTGGACTTAGAAAATATTTTTTCATAAAATAAAAAATAATTGATTAGATCATAGGATCATCAAAAATGATTTTCATAAAAATTTAAAATTTAATGAATTTAAAGTGAAAAGTTCAAAAATTAAAATTGATCAACAAATTAAAGTTCTTTTTTAAAAGAACTACGTTTTGTCTGATCTCGATTAGCGAGTACGTAGGCACCTGCGGGGCGACATTAAAAAAAAAAAAATGTTTTTTTTTAAATATTGTGAATAATATTTTGTAAATATAAGTTTTTGTTTAAAAAAAAGAAATATTTGTTAATATTGATATTCTAAAAAAAATAATAAAAATGAATAAAAGCACATAAAAATAAAAAAAATGAATAATGTGATTTGTGAATATTGTTTCATAATGTATTTTGAATTTTTGAGCATAAAAGGATAGATTATAAATTTAAAATTCCAAAAGTGGTAACCATTTGGTTTTAATAGGTTAGCCCCCGAATCCATGATATCTGGTTTTAAAAGTTGATTTTTTAAATCAAATTTTCGCAGACTAGTAGCTAAGTTAGGATCAACCGACCCATTGATCCTAGCTTTTTATTTTTTCCCGATTTATATCGGGTGGCGACTCTAAAAAGTTTTCAAAAATTAAAATTTCTTTTAACCCCTAGTCGAGGATTCATGTTAAATGGGTTCGGGTTTAATGTGAATCGGGTTAGGAGAAATGAACCAGATAGTGGAAAAATCCAGGCTCGACAGCTTGGCGACTCCACTGGGGACTTCAATTTTTTTTAAAAAAAAAGAGGGCTAGCCACTTCGGAATTATAAATTTTGAATTTATCCTTGCTTATTTTTTTAAATTACCATGTGAATATATATTTCATTTGTATATTATATTGAATAATTGTTTTGTAAATATATACTAACCTTGCAAGTATGAAAAATAGAAAACAAAAGCTTGATTCTTTGTTTGCATTTGCATTTGCATTAGCATGATTGTGTGCTAGATACGGTCGTACCAGGGCCGTCTTAAGAGCCTAAGCGAGGAGGACGAAGTAAGGTCCGGGGGCTGTGGCTTTCCACCCTCTAGATCAAGAAATGTCCTCCCACTCCGGTTTAGTACCACTAAATCGGGGAACCTATAGAACCTTACCAAATCATGCATTCATTAGCATGGGATATGACCAACTTTTTCTAAAAAAATGGAGTTGAAATATAAATGTACATATGTAAATACTTAAAAAAAATACTTAAAGAAAATTCTAAAAAAATATAAAAGCTGTCAAAAAATTCAAAATTTTTTGTAAATATTAGCTTATACCTTCTGAAAAAATTTCAGAAAATGATGTCTTCAACCGACAGTAGCGATAGCTTATGGGCTCGCCTTATTAGAGAAAATCGAGTGGAACCTTTCAAAGATCCAATGCTCCTACTGGACCGATGGTTTGTCAGTTTTAGTCCGGTCCAAAAGTCATTCATTGAAGATAGGTTAGGCCCAATCCTCAGCCTACCAAAGATCCATGTTCCATTCACCATGTTCCGAGCCCTCACTCATCTATGGGAACCTGAAGAAGCTGTCTTCCGTTTGGGTCAGCATATACTTAGCCCGACCATTGAGGAATATACTAGACTACTCCAAGCACCTCCTACCTGAAGGAATCTATGTTCCGAACTTCAAGCATAGCCCGGTCCGTGTTATCTCAGAATTTTTTGGAATCAAGAGGGGACCAATAATTGAAGCCATCAATGATTGCAATGAATATTGCATCCGGCTAACCACACTGATGGACTGGTTTGGAACTCCTGAATACTTTAAAAGCAACCGAGCCACTTTCAGTATACCACTTGAAGTTTGGGAAGAAAACCGGGTTAATGCCTTCATAGTAGCTGCTTTTGCAACCATTCTCTTCCCTAATGGCAACTTGTTCATCCACTTCCGGGTCATAGAGCTGGTTTCTCAATATTTAGCTGGCAAATCCTATGTTCCCGCTCTTCTAGCCGAACAAGTCCGTAGTCTGAATCACATCAAGTCTAAAGGACAGGGCAAGTTCAAAGCAAGCATGCACTTACTGATGGTTTGGTTTGCTAGCCACATTAAGCAATATGGAAAAGAATTGGCTAATGGATCCCTCATCAGTCTGAAATATGATCTTATCCAATCTTTTGCTGAAAGGGTCCACATGGAAGATGATCATCCTCTATGGGATATAATTGCCATTCTTGAAGACATGCCACCTGAAGACATGATGTGGCAAGCTCGCTGGTTCAAAAGCCCTGGCCATCCTAAGTTGCAAGGAATACATGGCAGTACCCCTAATTGGACTCACCGGCTGTACTGGTTATTATCCCTCAAGTGTTATCAGACAGTATGGTATGCTGCAAGATATTACTGTCAAGCCTAATTTGGAGCAAGTCACTCTAGATTATCTGGATCCAACCAAGATACTACCAGCTAAAGAATTCAAGCTAAATCAAATCCGAGCTATATGGGAAAATAGAGAGGTGAAGCCGGTTTTTGAAGTCGAGCCAGAAAGTAAGGAAACCAAGAAGTATAGAGCAACCAGGTGGTATGTGGCTAGCCAAATGAAGAAGAATAAGGATATTCGATATGAAGCTCCCGATGTCCTTCAACCAGCACCATCGGAACCTGACCCTGAAACAACTGCTTACATGGAAGCTGTTTCGGCTCGCCTGGAAGTATGTCACCGAGATTTCCAAGAAAGAGAGAGGGAAATGGTGGATCGCCTGCAAAGTGCTGGAAGCAGAATTGCATTCTTAGAGGCTGAGTTGAAGGCAGCTCGAAAGAAAATTCTAGCCCTGGAAGACAAGATTGTTTGCCCCACTAAGACAAGAAGACTGGTTTAGTTGGTTTAGGTTTAGTCCTTAGGAATCAAGGTTCTTTGAAACCATTAGAAAGTAGTTTTGATTCAGTCACTAGGAAATAAGGTTTCTAAACCATTAGAAGTTTTTGTTATGTCAAACATTATCTTTTAATACAAATGTTTTTTTTAAATCATTGGTCAATATCCCCATTTGCATCTGTATGATAGCATATCTACATTCTTGCATATGTATATTAATTCATTTATTCTTTAAAGAATATTAATAAATAATAAATGTCCAGGTCTAGCAAATTCGAGTTTAAGTCAAAAACTTGAAAGATAGCGTCCAAGCCGGTTAGGAGCCCTATTGTTACCAGATCCCGAGCTAAGATGTCTAACACCGGGAGCAACCCCACAGACCAGACCAATGAGCAAAGACTCAACACCGTGGAACAAACCCTCCTTGGAATTGCTGAACAGATGCAGGCTTTAACACAGAGTCTTGCACAACTTAAGACCCCCACAACTTCTGAAGAATCCTCAAGGGCACAGAAAGGAAAAGAAATTGAGGCAGCTTATTCAGCAAGAGGAGTCACCAAATGAGTTTAATGCGGCTGAGTTGAAGAAAGAACTGGAAGCTCAGGCTAAAGAGATGGAGAGAAAACTGCTTGAGAAAATGAAGACGTTCGATGGTTTTGATCAAACCGCGATCCTGAATTTGCCTCAATATGAGGAAGGTGCCTTCCCTGAGAAATTTAAGGCACCGGAATTTGAAAAATATGACGGGACAGGTTGTCCTAATATGCATACCAGATTGTATGTACGACGAATGGGGCAATATGCTAAATTTGACAAGCTGATGGTGCAAACCTTCCAGGACAGTCTTACTGGTGCTGCTTTGGCCTGGTACGCCCAATTAGACCATCAGAAATTGATACTTGGGACAAGTTGGCTAGGGCATTTTTTAATCAGTATAAGTTTAACATTGAGATGGCGCCCTCGGTATGGGATTTAAGCAATCTGAAGAAGAAGAAAGAAGAGACTTTCAAGGAGTATGCTCAGCGCTGGAGAGCATTGGCTGCAAGGATCACCACCCCGATGCCTGAAAAGGACCTCACTTTCACTTTTATCAACACATTAGAGGAACCTTTCTTTTCCCATCTGATTGGGCATGCATCAGCAAGTTTCTCAGAAGTGGTGATAGCTGGATGCAGGATTGAGAATGCAATTTCAGCAGGAAAATTGCAACAAGAAAAGAAATATACTGCACCGAGAAATGTCCCATACAAAGGGAAAGATTCAACCGTCAGCATGGTCAATACTTCAGATGCAACTGGCCCCACTAAGTCATTCGTGTTGTCAACAAATCAGAATCAAAATCAGAATAAGGATCAGACTCAACAAAGTGCAGTCCCAAATCAACAATCAAGGTTCAACAGGCGGAACTTCACTCGAATTCCGGTTCCCCTTAGCCAAGTATTAGCTAAACTAAGGGCCGATAATCTGATCAATCTTGAAGTTCCTAGGGAAGACTACAGGCCTAAAAATTACAATCCTGAGCTGAAGTGTGAATATCACATGGGGCAAATCGGGCATTCAACAGACAGATGCTGGAGGCTTAGGCATAAAATCCAAGATCTTATTGATGCAAAAGTCATCCAGTTGGATTTCATTGAAGCTCCAAACGTCTCTACTAACCCATTGCCAAACCATGGACCAGTTATCAATATGATTACCGCTGAGATTCCGGATCCAGAAGAGCTTGTGTGCATGATTGAAGGTGGACCTAGATCCATCAAAATCGAGATAGGCAAAGGTAGTGAAGATGGATCAACTTCATCAAAGCCTAGGAACTATACCTTTCAGATACCCCTTGCTGTGAGTGATTATAAAGCCGCTCCATTTGATTATAAGGCGGTAAATCATGCTTCAATGGCCATGGTTGGTGGCCTTACTCGCTCAGGAAGAGTTTATGAGTCGACCGGGAAGAATGCAACTGTGAATATGCCACAGCAGCAAAATGAAGAAGGGAAGAAAGATGAAGAGAAGTCAGCATTGGCAAAACTGATGAAAGCAAGTGAATACAAAGTTGTCGAGCAGTTGGCCAAAACGCCTGCCCAAATATCGCTCATGAGTCTGCTGATTAGCTCTAATGTACACCGTGAGGCTCTTTTCAAAGCCTTAGAAGAAGTGAAAGTTCCAGAAGGTGTATCAGAAGAAGCATTGGGGCATATAATCAACTCAATCTTTGCAAATGAGCAAATCATTTTCTCATCTGAAGAACTGGGAGAGGAAGGAGATCAACATAACAAGGCCCTCTTCATCGTAGTCAAAAGCTGTGGAAAGATCGTCTCTCGAGTATTAGTAGACAATGGATCCTCTTTGAATGTGTGCCCCTTAGCCACTTTGAGCCTATTGGGGATTGAACCGTCAGACATCAAACCAAGCTCTACTGTAGTTCGTGCTTTTGATGGATCAAAAAGAGATATAATAGGTGAAGTGGAGTTAGAAGTCACCATCGGGCCTCAAACTTTCATTATTCCTTTCCAAGTGATTGATATCCCCAGAACATTCAATCTGCTGTTGGGAAGACCATGGATCCATGCTGCCAGGGCAATACCATCAAGCCTGCACCAGAAGGTTAAGTTCATAGCCAATGGTCAACTCATCACTGTTATGGGAGAACAGGATTATGCCATTTACAAGGAGACGCTGTCCCTTACATTGGAAAAGAAGGAGAAGAAGACTTCGGGCTCCAAATGTTTGACGAAGTCTGTATGATGAATGATGAGAAAGAAACTCAGGTGGGAACCTTTGGACTGGGTTATTCCCCCACTTGTGCTGAAGTGGCAGAAATGAAAAACCAAATGAGAAGGAGGAAGCTCGACAAGGAGTATGATCCAATTATCAAAATCCCTCACATCAGCCATTCCTTTCCAAAGCCACATCATATCCAGCAGCCAGATGATATCAAAGAAGATGCTTCATCCAAAAAATGATCTTGAGAAATTGGTTCTCTGTGCCTTGCGCTAGTATTAAGTCTTTTAAGTAAGAACTTATCTAAGACTAGATTTGTGTTTTGTGTTTTTCAGTATTATGTGATGCTCAAATAAGTGTACTTAAACACCGTCCCAGTTTAATGAAATTTATTTCTGTTTGTGCTTTCACATATTCTCATACATTCCTCATTCATATTCAACCAGATCGACAATTGTGATGAAGTTCAGGGATATCTCGCGCGTATAATTAATGAAAATATCAATATCACCTCTAACTCTACTGGGTTAGACGTTGAAGATGATATTGATTATCAATTTAGAACACAAGAAATTTGGCAAAATTTTGAACAAGGAAGGATTGAAATTCCCGAAACCATTGAAGTGATTAATTTGGGAACAAGCGAAAACCCTAGGAATCTGAGAATAGGGGGAAAATTGCCTGAGAGCACGGCACAAGATTTAACCAAGTTACTAGCCGAATACTTGGATGTTTTTGCATGGTCGTATAGCGATATGCCCGGTTTAGACCCATCCATTGTGGTTCACAAATTGCCAACAAAGGAGGATTTTAAACCTATAAAGCAAAAATTAAGGCGATTTAGGCCGGATTTACTCCTCCAAATCAAGGATGAAGTAAAAAAGTTGCTTGAAGTAGGATTCATCGAGGTTTCTGATTATTCGGATTGGGTATCAAATATAGTGCCAGTGCTTAAGAAAAACGGGAAAGTGAGAATTTGTGTGGATTTCAGAGATCTAAACAAAGCAACCCCGAAAGATAATTTCCCATTACCTCACATCGATGTTTTAGTGGACAATACCGCTGGAAATCATCTATTTTCATTCATGGATGGATTTTCAGGGTATAATCAGATATTAATGGCCGAAGAAGATAAGGTCAAAACCACATTCGTTACAGCCTGGGGAACCTTTTGTTACAAAGTCATGCCTTTCGGTCTCAAGAATGCCGGGGCAACTTATCAACGAGCAATGCTTGCTATACTTCATGATATGATGCACAAAGAGGTGGAAGTATATGTAGATGACATGATCACCAAGACAAGGAAGGAGAGGATCATGTAGTTATGTTAAGGAAGCTTTTTGAAAGATTAAGGAAATACAGTTGAAATTGAATCCAGAAAAAATGCACTTTCGGAGTACCATCTGGAAAATTACTAGGATTCTGGTTAGCCAAAAAGGGATAGAAATCGATCCTGATAAAGTCAAGGCAATTCAGGATTTGCCTCCACCAAAAACATAAAAAGAAATCATAGGCCTCTTGGGAAGATTGAATTACATTGCTCGATTCATATCACAGTTGACTGATAAGTGCCAACCGCTGTTTAAAATGCTGAGAAGAATGCCCTAATGATGAAATGACGAATGTGAAAAGCCTTTAATCGGATAAAGCAATACTGACGAATCCACCAATACTGGTTACTCCAAACCGGGGAAACCATTGTTCTTGACTTGACAATTCTCCTGAATCCATAGGGTGTGTGCTCGGGCAAAAAGATGAGGAAGGAAAAGGAAAGAGCTGTTACTATTTAAGTAAGAAATTCTCAAATGGAGAACAAAAGTATTCAGAATAGAAAAGACCTGCTGTGCATTAGTATGGTTATGCACAGACTTAGAACAGTATACTCTTCTACTCGATCGAGTTGATTACGAAGCATGATCCATTGCGATACTTAGTACGCAAACCGGCTTTAGTTTGGTCGAATCTCGAAATGGCAGATGCTACTTTCTGAATTTGATATCACTTATGTAAGTCAAAGTTCAGTCAAAGGACAAGTTTAGCTGATCAACTCGCAGGAAAGCCCAGTGATGACGAAGAATTGAAGGAACAAGATCATTTCCAGATGAAGGCATCAAATAGCAGAAACAGAAGTCAAAAGCAACAGTTGGAAGTTGTATTTCGATGAGCAGCCACATATACGGGTGTGGAATAGAGGCAGTCCTCATCCCACCAAAAGAAGAACAGCTCCCTCATCAGCCAGATTAATGTTTCCTTACACAAATAATGTAGCGGAATATGAAGCATGCATCATGGGATTAGAAATGGCAATTCAAATGAATATCGAGGAGCTCGAAGTGTTTGGAGATTCACATCATTTTCCAAACTCGAGGCGAGTTCAAAACTAAGGATCCCAAGTTGATTCCTTATCATAATCACTTGCTGAGTTAGCAGGAAGATTCAAAGAATTTCCTTCACTTATGTGCCGAGAACTCAAATCAATTGCTGATGCATTGGCTACTCTGGCCCTCTTTAATCCAATTCACTGAAGGAGTAAGAAACAACCTTTGCAAGTCCGAATAAGAAGTGAAACCCGCATTCTGTGCCGTGATTGAATCAAGTGAACCATGGTTTCAAGATATCAAATTTTCTTGCAAACGGGTAACTATCCTGAGTGTGCTACAAAAAGGGATCAGAAATCATTGAGCGTCTGGCGAGTCATTTCTTGTTAAGTGGAGATACCATACAGAAGGTCGTTTGATACAACCCTGTTGAGAGGTGTAGATGAAAAAGAAGCCCAAAAATTAATGAAAAGTTCATGAGGAGTATGTGGACCTCATATGAACGGATATATGCCTAGCTAAAAAGATTATGAGGCTAGGATATTCTGGTTAACCATGGAATCGGACTGTATCAAACATGTGAGATCTTGTCATTTATGTCAAATATATGCAAACAAGATAAATGCTCTTCCGAAGGAATTACAGTCAATGTCGACACCGTGACTTTCTCAATGTGGGGATAGATGTAATTGGGCCAATATCGCCAAAAGCTTCAAATGGTCATCGATTCATACTAGTTGCAATCGATTACTTTACCAAGTGGGTTAAAGGTGCTTCATACGCTAGTGTAACAAAAGCCGTTGTGGTGCGATTCATCAAAAGAGATATCATTGCTCGAAATGGAACTCCAGAAAGTATCATTACCGGATAATGGTACAAATCTGAACAACAATGCAATGACTGATTTATGTCAGCAATTCAAGATTAAACACCGGAATTCCACTCCATATCGCCCACAGATGAATGGAGCAGTAGAAGCCGCCAACAAAAACGTCAAGAGAATCATTGAGAAAATGACAATTGCATACAAAGATTGGCATGAAATGCTCCCATTAGCATTGATGGCGTATCGAACCTCTGTAAGAGTGTCAACTGGGGCAACGCCCTATTCCCTGGTATATGGGACTGAAGCTGTTTTACCAGTAGAAGTTGAGATTCCTTCGCTCCGAGTACTGGCTGAAACAGAGCTCGAAGAAGCCGAATGAGTTAGACAAAGGATTGAACAGTTAAATCTTTTAGATGAAAAAAGATTGACTGCCATGTGTCATGGGCAATTGTATCAGCAAAGAATGGTTAGAGCATTTAATAAGAAAGTCAAGCCAAGAAATTTTCAAGAAGGTGATTTGGTTCTGAGAAAAATGCTGCCAAATGTGCAAGATTCCAGAGGAAAGTTCACACCAAATTATGAAGGACCATATATAGTGAAGAAGGTCTTGTCGGGAGGAGCATTAATCCTTTCCAAATGAATGGACCCGATTTAAAGGATCCTGTGAACTCAGATGCTGTAAAGTTGTATTATCCTGATCAATAATATTTGTCATTTCAAGTGATCAATTGGTTTTTTTTGATTAATTATAAACAAAGTTGATATCCCTGAAATTCTCTGCAGTCGATCAAACCCTGAAATTCTCTGAAGTCAAATCAAAGCCTGAAATTCTTTAAAGTCAAATCAAAGCTTAACCCACAAAATTCTTCCAAATAAATTTACAACCAAACACCATTTGAATCATCAGACAAAGAAGTTGAGCATCTTATAATGCTGAATGAATGCGTTTATACAGTTTGGTCTGTTGATTGTTCTTATTTTAAAAGAAAATATTACTACAAGGATAACTGATTTTGATAGAAAATTGAAGCATGCTTGAAAAAAAAAAAAAAAAAAACCCCAGTGAACTGAAAAATCACAAATACCCCTCAGTCTAGACTCGACAGATAGTCTAATACTGACCAAAATTCAAAATCCATCCTTGTGAGATGGTGACCAAATTCAAAATCATCCTTTCGTGATAGTAACCAAATTCAAAATCCATCCTTTCATGATGGTGACCAAATTCAAAATCCATCCTTTTGAGATGATGACCAAATCCAAAATACATCATGGTGATCAAGACAGAATTCAGAAATCCATCCACTAAAGATAGTAATCAAGACAGAATTAAGAAATTCATCCACTCAAGATAGTGATCAAGACAGAATTCAGAAATCCATCCATTCCAGATGGTGACCAAGACCAAATGACCAAACCAAAGCCCATAGGTCCGGCAAATGACCAAACCAAAGCCCGTAGGTCCGGCAAATGACCAAATTAAAGCCCATAGGTCCGACAGATGACCTAGTAGTATTCTAAAGTCTAGACCCGACAGATGGTCTATCAGTCTTTTAGTCTAGGCCCAACAGATGGCCTATCATTTTTCTAAATCTAGACCCGACAGATGGTCTATCAGTTTTCTAAGTCTAGGTCCGACAGTTGACCTAGCAAATCTCAAAATCTAGACCCGACAGATGGTCTATCAGTTTTCTAAGTCTAGGTCTGACAGTTGACCTAGCAAATCTCAAAATCTAGACCCAACAGATGGTCTATCAGTTTTCTAAGTCTAGGTCCGACAGTTGACCTAGCAAATTTCAAAATCCAGGCCCGACAGATGGCCTATCGTATTCTAAAAACTAGACCTGATAGATGGTCTATCAGTTTTCTAAGTCTAGGTCCGACAGTTGACCTAGCAAATCTCAAATCTAGACCCGACAGATGGTCTATCAGTTTAGGTCCGACAGTTGACCTAGCGAATCTCAAAGTCTAAACTCGACAGGTGGTTTTAGCACAAGATAAAAATCTCTTTGTTAAAAATAAAATTTGGGAGGAGAAGTTAAGCAAAAATTGGTTATCTTTTGTCTTTGTGGCAAAAGTTTTATTCAAACTTTACCACAAAGAGGGGCAGCTGTTAGGGCTGGGCAAAAAAACCGACCGAACCGTGAACCGAACCGGACCGGACCGAACCGAACCGAAATTTCGGTTATTTTTTGAAACGGTTCGGTTCGCGATTCGGTTCATTAAAGATAAACGGTTCGCGGTTCGGTTCGGGACCATGAACCGAACCGTACGGTTCGAACCGAACCGAACCGTTTTATATATTAAAAAAATTAAATATATTATTTTTACTCTTGATTTTTTTATTAATGGTACATATCTATGTCACAAATTTTAAAAACAATTAATTTTTTTAAATAAATTAATTGTTTTTAAAATTTTTTACTTAGATATGTGTTAGTCATTAGAATAAAATTAGATTTTCATAATATGTTTCAATTGTTATGTTATCTATAAGTAAGATAGATTTTAGAATTTAAACTCTAGTATTTTAAGTTAAAAAAATTAATTGTTGTAAAATTTTTCTTACCTAGATATGTGTTATTCATTAGAATAAAATTAGATTTTTTATAATATGTTTTAATTGTTATGTTATCTATAAGTAAGGTAGATTTTAGAATTTAACCTCTAGTATTCTAACTTTTGCATATTTCTTTCCATTTGTCTTACTAATTAATCTAGTTCTGTTATTTAGTTACTTATTGATTTATATAATTGGTAATATGTTAGTTAGAAGCATACAACGAATTACATTTTATGTCTTCTATTGAGATAAAGTCTAGTATATCATTAGAGTTCAAGATAATTCAAAAAAATGAGACTAGTCATAGTTATAATTTTATAATGGATGAAATCTTTTTCCTTCCTATAAGTTTTACATGTTTATTTGATAAATGATTAATTTTAAATATTATTGTTTATATTTGCATTAGTGATAAGAAATATGTAATTGAACTTTTTCGATAGAATATATTTTTTATTTTATGAAAAAACGGTTCGAACCGCAAACCGAACCTTTTTTTTCGTTCGAAAAAATTACGAACCGAACCGTATGGTTAGGTTCGAATTTAAAAGAAAAACCGAACCGTCAATTATGGTGCGGTTCGGTTCGGGATACAAACCGAACCGAACCGTACCGTGCACACCCTAGCAGTGTAGACACCCAATTTTTGCCCAATTAATTAAGGCTTAAATTTATAAAATTAAACAGAATCTTTTTTTTGTTTTATTAAACTCATTTTTCCAAAAAAAAAAGCCTTAATTAAGTATTGATGAAGTTGGCTAAATGATCAAGGCACAGGCCAAATGGCCTGTTGGTTAAATACATTGACCCAAACACACACTCAAGCTCAAGGACACAGGTTCAAACCCTAGCAAAGGCAAATTTTTGTCTTTTTATCTTATTTTTGCCTTTTCATTCTCAAAGTGACTTTTTGCCTTACTTTGCATCAATTTTTTAACTGACAAAACATCATTAATTGTTAAAATTGATAAAGCCATTGCAAAGTAGTTATGGAATATGAAAGATTAGTGCACAATTCATGTGTAAAAACAACCCAAAAGTCACAAAATTCGTGCTAAAAAAAATTGAAAAAAATGCAATTTGTGAGACTTCAATTGTCCATTAATGAGAATTGATGAAATTGGACAATTAATCTACCACATTGAATGATTTGATAAAGAATATGAAAGATTAATCATCAATTCATCAGTTTGAAACAAATTAATCACGAATTTTCGAATTAAATTCGTAAAAAAATAAAGAGGCAAAAATCGATTCGTTTTCGAAACTGTACGAAACGTAAAATTGAGCTTGCAACCTATAAATAGGGGGTCCTAGGATCAAAAGGCACAAGTCAATTTGGAAGAAACACACACACAACAATATCAATTCGAAACTTTCGAATTTAGAATGTAGGATTCGAATTTTTCAAATTCGAAGTGATTGGATCAGATTTGTTCCAAATTGAGTGTTTTAGGAGTATTAGAAACTTGATTTTGATGTTTTAGTGTGCTTGGATTGCCTCGAATTGATCGGATTCATCTTTGTAATTTTTATTTTTGTTTTCCGATTGAGCCGCCGATACCCACCACCGCGAACCGCCGCTTCTGGTGGTTCTGAGTGAGAACCACCACCACCAACGGACGCGCCACCAGCATAGAAGTCGGGCCGACAAGCTTGGGGAGGTCAACAACCACCAGGGACGGCCGACGAGCGCTCGAAAAATCGCGTGATCGTCTTCCTCTCGCCGAAGGATATCCGAATCCGACCCGAAAATCCGAATCCCAACCCGATCGGTCATCGGTCAACGGTCGTCGGTCATCGATCAATGGTCAACTCAGATCAGACGGCCCAGATTCAATCAAGCAGATCAGACGGTCCAGATTTGATCAAGCAGATCAGCGGCCCAGATTCCATCATCCAGATCAGACAGTCCAGATTTGATCAAGCAGATCAGATGGCCCAGTTTTCATTAAGCAGATCAGGCGGTCCAGATTTGATCAAGCAAATCAGACAGCCCAGATTTCATCAAACAGATCAGACGGCCCAGATTTCATCAAGCAGATTAACGCTCCAGATTGAGTCAACAAAATCAGACGGCTAGGATTAGTCTGCAGATCCGACGCTCTATATCCCGTCCGCTTCATCCAACGGTCCAGGTCAATCCGTATTATTTTATTATATTTTTGTTATATAATTAATTTCAGAAAATAGTAAAAAATAGTAAAAAATTATAAAAATTCATAAAAATTCGAAAAAATTCAGAAAAATCCAGAAAAATCAAAATAATTATTTTTTTGATATTTTTGAATATTTTTAATATGTATTTATACATAAATTGCTTTAGAAATGCATATTTAATGCATGAAAAATAATTTAATATATTGTAAAATATTTTGAATATGTTGTGAATTTATGTGATGATTAAAATAATAATAATAATGATAAATTAAAATAAAAATGATAAAATTAGATTTTCCAAAACCAAATTTTTATATAAAAAAAATGATTTTTGGACTTAGAAAAATATGTTTTTTCATAAAATAAAAAATAATAAATTGATTAGATCATAGGATCATCAAAAATGATTTTTATAAAAATTTAAAATTTAATGAATTTAAAGTGAAAATAGTTCAAAAATTAAAATTGATCAACAAATTAAAATTCTTTTTAAAAGAACTACGTTTTGTCTGATCTCGATTAGCGAGTACATAGGTACCTGCGGGGCGACATTAAAACAAAAAAAAAATGTTTTTTTTAAATATTGTGAATAACTATTTTGTAAATATAAGTCTTTGTTTTAAAAAGAAAAAAGAAATATATTTGTTAATATTGATATTCTAAAAAAAATAATAAAAATGAATAAAAGCACATAAAAATAAAAAAAATGAATAATGTGATTTGTGAATATTGTTTCATAATGTATCATTTGAATTTTTGAGCATATAAAGGATAAATTATAAATTTAAAATTCCAAAAGTGGTAACCATTTGGTTTTAATAGGTTAGCCCCCGAATCCATGATATCTGGTTTTAAAAGTTGATTTTTCAAATCAAATTTTCGCAGACTAGTAGCTAAGTTAGGATCAACCGACCCATTGATCCTAACTTTTTATTTTTCCCGATTTATATCGGGTCGCGACTCTAAAATTTTCAAAAATTAAAATTTCTCTTAACCCCTAGTCGAGGATTCATGTTAAATGGGTTCGGGTTTAATGTGAATCGGGTTAGGAGAAATGAACCAGATAAGTGGAAAAATCCAGGCTCGACACCTTATTATTAATAAACCCTTAAAACAAAATAGTGGGAGGAATATTGTTGCTAGAAAGAGCATGATAACTAATAGTATATTCCCTTCCTCAATATGAACACCCAGATCCTCTTGTGCATCACATACATCCTCCTGAATCTCCTCATTCTCTTCTATGTTTGACATCATAACAAAAAACTTTGCCTTATACTTATGATTTTTGTGGTATATCTCATCACAGTTGTAACATAACCTTTGCTCTCTATGACCATTCATTTCAGCTTAGGTTAACTTATGAATTGGTAAAGAAGTTTTCTAGCAATTGTATGCTGTGATGGATTTACTACACTAGCTTATTAAATTGCAATGTATTGGATGAATTTGCATTAGACATCCGAGATGCAATAGATACTCTAGAGAAAGAACACATGTTAAGAAATTTTGATTCATGCATTTTAGTTAACCATATTGCATGTGAAATTGAAGTGGGTAATGAAATCTTTACTTCTCGTTTAATATGTGGTTTTAAACCTAACACAAAACAAATTAAAAGGAGGCTCTATAGCAATCCCACCACTCCAGTAGAAAGTGATTCAAACTTAGTTTGATAAGCATCAACAGTATCATTTTGAATCAATTTAGAGAGTGTATCTTGTATATCATCAAATTTAGAGGGATCGAATCTTGCTTGCATGGACTTAAGAAACTCTGACCAATTGGACAATTGACTATTCTATTCCATCCATTGAAGCCATGTTAAAGCTTTATCTTATAAAGAAAATGAGCAATCACCAATCGATGCTCCTTAGGTACATTGTAGAAATTAAAGAATTTTTGCACTTTAAAATCCACCATAAAGGATCTTCACTCTCAAACTTAGGAATTTCTAAATTCATCCCTTTCATATTATCAAAAAGATTGCTAACCATGTGGAATTTGATCTTGATGATTACTGTTGTTATGGTTTTGAGTCTTGTCAACTGAAACAACTTTTTCTTGCGAATTATGTAAAGAATGTAGAATATCTTTAGTGATAGTTCTCATATCAGCATGCATTTGAGAATTAGACGTAACATGTTCTTGAAATGGAAGCTGCATATTCTTGACTGACTCTGCTATTAAAAAAACCAAGGATTGTAACTTTGCTATTTCTTCTTGAGACCTTGTTGAGCCTGCCATGGCTGTTTGCAATGTAATGAGAGCACCAAATTACTACAAAGCCTAGTACTTAAGCCCAAGCCACGAAATTAATCCTTAAATTCCTCTCAAACAGTCCACCTTCCACTTCCTAAAAGTTAAGATCTCTCACTCTCTTTCTTTCTTTCTTTACATCTTTGTTTATAAACCTTAGATAACGCTAATGTGTTTGTGTTTGTTAATGTAGGTAAAGATGGTATGATATGCAATGCTAGGCTTCTTCGTGAAAGTCTGTGCTTCTACACTTAATATTTTCTAGTAGGGGTAATGGATACCCTTTTCTATTTTTCTTTCTCATATTTATATCTCTTGTAAAGATTTATAGTTGTTTCAGATCTGCTAAATTATTTATAGATATTAGTTTTGTTGAATTATGTTTAACTACTATCTGTTACATGAACTAACTAAAACAATTTTGTGAATGATGCTTGTGTTTTGTATCTAGTCTATACACTGTCGTATACTATAGTCTCTTGGCCACTTTAGTTGTCTTTGTTGTCTACTCGTAACACTGAACTTTCTGAGAAAGTTCAATCAAATACCTGAAGTTTCGTTTTAAATAATATGATACTTGAACTTTTGTAAAAGGTTCAATCAGGTATCTAAAGTTTGGTTTAAATAATTTTAGTACTTGAATAAAGTTTTCATGGTCATTTTCATACCTGATTGAGCTTGCTTTAGGTATGAAAAGAGCCCGTGAAAATTTTGTTTAGGTACTAAAATTGTCAAAACCAAACTTCAGGTAAAAAAAGTCTGTAAAAACTTTGTTCAAGCACCAAATTATTCAATGAAACTTCAAGTACCTGATTGAATATTTTGTGAAATTTAAGTACCATTTTTTTTCATTAACCCTTAATTTTTTTTATAGCCATTTTAAGAATAAGAACAAGATATGGTGGAGAAATTGAAATATCCCTCCTATATGTTAAGCTAATTTAGAAAGGACATGATTAGACAATACAAAAATTTGATTAAATTTAAACCTTAATTTAATTTTAATTAAGTAATTAAACATAGATGACATAGTTAATTAAATAATGTAAACCATTGTATATAATTAGGTATATTGACATAACTGAATTAGTAAATGAATTAAATTGGGATTAGAAATTCAATCACTTCATATGCTTATCTCAATTTATTAAATTATCCAACTTAACTTCAATTATCAAATTGAGCCTAGATGTCCAAATTTCAACTACTGATTTACATTTACCTAAATGCCAAGTTGAGCTAGCTTTTCCTAAATTCTATAATTCCTAATATTACCTAAATTCATCTACCAATTTCTAAATTCCTAATTCACTAACGTTGAGCTACATACCTAATTCAATAAATCAAATTCTTAAATTTAATTTCGATTTCATTTTAGTTAAATTACTAAATCCAATTGGATAAATTATACTGGAAGGCTTTAATGTTTGGAAGTAAGTTTATTTAAGGCCCCAACGTCTTGAGTGGTTTAAAAGAAATTTCAACATTTAAAGAAGTGAGTCACTTGAGATCTCAATGTTTTTGAGTGGTTCAAAAAGAGGTCTTAACATTTGAAGAAGTAGGTCGATTAAGGTCTCCATTGACATGTTTCAACAGGAGACTATATAATTAAAACTCAGAAATCCCTTCATTTAAGTTCTTCATTGACATGTATTAACAAAGAAATATTTAATTAAAACTCAAAATATACTTTTCCAAATGTTGGAACCTTAAATAAACTTACTCCCAACCGTTAGGACCTTCTATTGTAGTTTACCCAAATCTAATGATATCTACGTAAATTCTAATGCAAAGCCCTTCAATATAATTATCCAACCCATTTATCTAATTAAAAGCATAAGCCCATATACTAAGCCTAGCCCATGTGACCTTTAAGCAAGCTCACATGAGCTAAATACACTTAGGTCCCATTTATTTAGAGGAAAAGTATTTATTAGTTAAAAAAGTTTATTCTCAAAAAAGCTTTCTTGAAAAGTAATCTATTTTCAAATATTTGGCTAATTTTATTAAAGTAATTTTTCTTTGTTTGTATAACTTTAGGGTAGCATATATATTTTTAGTATAAAAAATAATAAAAAACACATTATAATGAGAAATAAATCTTCCTAAAGAAAAAATTGTTATAAAAGTTAATGATCAATGTCTTTGGATAATCATGATTTATAGATGAGCCCGTAAATTGATGGAACAATGACTTACATATTTACATCCCTTAAGTTGTTTTCTAAAAAATAGGCTATGAATGTATCTATGTTTTTCAAAACAAGAAAAACTATTCTTCATTGATTGTCCCATTTTTTCTTAAACAAACATGAAAAAATAAAAAGCTATTTTCCTAAAAAACATTTTCATCAAAACAAACATGGCCTCAATTACACTAAATCATGGACCTAAAAATATCTATGAGCTCATGGGAACCTAACACACCAAATCCACATTCCATGTCATGTTCCTTAATCTATCCTTACCCACTAAAATATCTAAAGGTCTACCAAACCCACCTCCAGCTTATCATATTTATTAACATCATCACATGCCTAATAAGATCTAGGATATTCCCAACCAAATAACACGTTACACCTCCATTTTTCTACCAATTTTCACATGCCAAAACCCCAAAAAGAAATCCACACATTTACATGACATTTCCAGTAGGAAATCAACCCATTACCATCTTCTTTTAGCTTCCAAAATTCATCTCAAATTAACCTAAATCAAGTTAAATATTACCTACTCCTTTTACTCATTCAATTTCCTAATCAATTACCTAAACTAATCTCTAATTTCATCTTAATTCTTAGGTAAATTCAAAGATCGATTTGAAGATTAAAGTTGAAGTTGACTTTAGAAGCTTTTATAAGTTTTGGGTAGGAGTAGTGAAGAATCATTTATTAGTTTTGCAATTCAAGTAAGTAATATTCAATTGATTATTGAAAATGTGTGTCAAATGTAGTTTGCTGATGAAATTCATGCTAAATAATAATAATAAAGTTAGACCTAAGTTTAGATTAAGGTTTTATACACACACACACACACATATATTTTATATATATATTGAAACCGAACATTACATATATATATTAATATTATTTTATTTGATTTTGATGAATTTGTGTATATACGTATGTATTTAACATCGGACATGTAGGATAATATGTATGTATGATTTTCATTGAATTATAAATGATAACCCATGATTTATTTGTATAATAAATTAATTATATATTAAAAATTGAAATATATGCAGATATGTTTAATGATTGAATTATTATGATGAAATTGACATATTGTGTGTCAAACGTAATTATGAATGTTTGTTTGTAATTTTGGTTGTATTTAATTGGGGAATTATGTTAAAATAATATAATGTATAAATATATATTATATTGAAAATAGCATATAAATGTATTTTAATTCTAATTTGCTAAATTGATATATGATAACCCTATTTAATATGTATAAATTGATGATATTATGTGAATCTTGTTCAAGAAACTTTTGTACGGCTTCCTAATGTCCTATCATGCCATAATTAAGGTTAAGACATACTTAGTTTTGCCATTATAACATGTTGTGTTATATGCAAATGCTATCCTAAAAGACTTGTTTATCATGATTGTATGCTAACCAAATTTTAGTTTCCAACATCTTTTCATTAGCTTTTGAAAACCTTTTGATGTTGCAATGGAAAAGTAAACCTTACAAATAATCTATCAAAAGGCTACTCCCATGATTAAATCAACATACAAAGATAATAGACTGATAATAGCTGTTACATCTACAAAACAACCTTAGGAGATATTGTCTAAAAAAGGTATATTAAATTTGAAATACAACTCTAGAGATTATAGAAAGGACTACAAGATAAAAACAAGTCTGGAAATAAAAACTACTATCTCATATAAGATCATTGAAACCTACACAATCCTAATTGCTAGGATCATCAAGAAGCTCCTCAAGATTAGTCCTGTAACCTAAAACATCATAGAAATCATTGTCAAATCCATCAGTACTTGAGAAACAACAAGAATAAGCCAAAATCATGTACACCTGTAACATAATCACACATGCTATGACATGCACATATAATCTATATCTAATGTAGCAATCAATAGTTTAAAAATTCTTATTTTAAAACAAAACAAGCAACAAAGGAGCATTCATGCTCAAGTTAACACTCTCTAGGAATTTGGCGATCTTGAATAGCAGCAACTGCTTGGGGGCTTGGTAAATGTAGCCTAAATATCTTTACCTCCTTCAAGAGCATCTAAGTAATAGTATCGTGTAGGATTCGCAACTGTTATACATCTCTATTTATCTTAGTCTATCACACTATCCGGTTTAATGGAGCCCATGAACGTAAAGTATAAGTGCAACTTCTCATTAGCTTAGGTTGATGTTATTCTAATACCATTCTCCCTAATAGCTACCCCACCAAGAGTGGCCTAAGCACCTACCTACTATGCTAGCATCACCTAGCAAGATTGTCATTCACCAGACCAATTTAATGACATGAGCACAAGTAAGACAATTAATCATTAAGCCATCTTTAAATTTTAGTTTGTTTAAGAATCTCTATCCTAGACAAGCAATACACAAGTTGCTACGCACTTGTATTGTATGTATAGTAAGTAGATGAACATATGATAGATAAAAGGTTAATCAAATATGTTTTCAAAGAAGATTAATTTATAGAAGAATTGAGTATGCACATTAATGATCAAAATCATGTTGATTAGTTAATTAATGTAAGGTCGTATATAATAAGGCCTTAATTAGTATTTTGAATTGAATCCATTTAAGGCATTAGGATTGAGTGATTTGAACTAATCCCATTAAAATAAGATATTGAGTTTCTTATTTAGATTTATTAGGCCTTTAGGGATCTTAACCTAGGCCCAGTATGAATAATTTTAATATTATACTTTTTAGGGTAATGGGTTTTGCTTTAGGGATTTAGTAATTGAGCCTATTAAAGAATGCAAGTCCTAAATTAGGTGGAATTGTGCTTTAATATTGGAATTATGCCCAATCAAAATAATATTAGCTATTAGAACTAAGGATTGAGTTCAAACCTACTTGAATTGAATTTAGATGCTAATTAAGCTATTGTGCTTCCACTTTATAATTTAGGCTCTAACCATTTTAGGGCTTTTGGGCACATGAAAATGAATTTGAACCCAATTAAGTATTTCAACACCTACAATTGATAATAGACTTAAATATTTTAAAATTATGCCTAGTTGAATTTGGTATAAGGTATTTGTCACGCCCCAAAGGGTACCTGTCACGCCCCAAAAGCCACCCTAAACACGACAGTCCACTACACCTGATATTTAAACTTAAGTATGACAACCTTAGTCATCCCATAAGTTTACATATCGAGTGTGAGGTGTACTCACACAAATTTTAGGATCACACTTTGATTCGAGTAGTCTTAAGAAAGCATACACAGCATTAAGAATATAAATCACAATAAGATAAATAGTTAAACTTTACAAAAGCCAAGGGGCATACCCCCGCCAAAATAATAGGAGTCTACATCGTTTAGCTCCAATTACATATATCTGAATCTACATTAAAGAGATTTTCCTAGAAGTCCACGCCTATGCTAGGTCCCGACTTCCAAAAGCTCTTTAATCCAATGTGATAAACCTGCACAAAGTGTCTTCTCGAAACATCCAAAAATAGGAACACTGCAACAAAAACTATTGGGGTATAAGCTAATTACTTAGTGAGATTCATTTTCCAAGTACATACTCGATCGAGCTAAAATATCTGTACAAGCAAGTTACAATTAAGCAACCATATGAATGCACAAGCAAATGAGCAAGCAAGCATATAACTTTCCAGTAGTCATATGTGAATGGATTTATGCCCTCCACTTGGGGTTTGGGGTAGTTCATAAGTCATGCAACTACAGTTCCAATGTTGGTCCATAAGACATGCAACCATAGTCCCAATCTTAAGTGGGGTGGTCCATAAGACATGCAACCACAATTTTGATGTTGGTCCATAAGTCATGCAACCTTAGTTTCATTATGGGGGTCCATTAGTCATGCAACCTTAGTCCCATTAATGAAAGACTCGCTGCCTCCTAAATACACCTTTTTCCCACCAAAGGCATACTCGACAATGATATGTGACTCACTACATGATATGCACGTACAGTTTATTCATATAATCATGGCATATCAATTAGGTAATTTAAAAGTGATCATACCGATTTCAGACACTCCAAATATATACTAGCTCATACAAGGTTATTGCAACAAATCTTGCCTCGATATACTTATCGTTCATTCATGCAAGTTTAGATCACCATTCAACCACAATATTTATCTTTTCCTAAGTCTAATGCCACTACTACTACAAGCACACCCAAGAGCATAATTAATTGAGAAATGAACTCACTTGTCCATGTAGTGAAATCCACTAGTCGTAATAGTCCTCGGGAAGTGGTAACCCGTCCTCCAATTCACCTAAGTACAAAGAATACCCTCAATGAGTATCTCTTAAGAAGTTCTATTAAACTTAACAATTTTATTTACTAAGTTCGTCAATTTTCACCTGGGTTGAATTCTTGACTTAAAAAGGTCATATCTAACTCATTTTAACTCGGAATTAAGCTTATAATATACCAATTTCTATCTACTTCGAAAGAGCTATCTATTTCCAAAGTTAGTTCAAACATTTAAGGTCATTTAGGGGCCAGAAACATACTGTATAGTAGGGTTGCGAAAATCCAAGATTTGAGCCTTTGTGAAAAATTGTCATATCTACTCTATTTAACTACTTAGACCAACTTATTTTAGTCCTAAACTTGCAAGGAGATTATCAAAACAAAATTAAGAGATTACACACCTATCAAATCCAAACATAAGTTCAAATGAAACTTCTAAAAATCCATTTTCATAAAACCGAAATTTATAAGTTGAAACTCATTGTCTTGTTTTGAGTAATTCCTTTACTAAAACTTACTTAGTTCAATGAAAATAATTTTCCTATATTATTTATCATCAAGGCATTCCATTTTCAATATAAAATACTTGTTTTGGAATCTAAAAGGAGGTTTTCAAAATTGGTCTCCCCTTAATTACGAATTTTCTCTTTGAAGTTTACAATGAAAACAAGACCTAAATTTTGTCTTTTACAAAGGTCTTGATTTAAGCAATACTTTTTAGGAAAACTCATTTAAACTTATGAAAATTCATTCCTTAAGATATCTATACCAAGAGCCCTTTATATTTTTGTCTAAATCTTCATTTTAAAGTTGAATGATGGGTTCCAAAAATGGGTCTTGGTCTAGATCCGAATTTTCATAAATTTATTTTGGACATATCTCTTAAGAAAATTCATCAAAACTCATGAAAAACAACCCATTACATATTATATCTTAAGAACCCTTCATTTCTGAATAAAATCCTCATTTTTGAGTTGGAAAACATGTTGCCGGGACATGTTTTCCAAAGCAGTATCCAAACGGGTTCGAAATAAGCCGAAAATAAATCAATATGATATTTTTAATAAATCAAATATTATTACGGACTATTCTAAATACTTTAATTATTTTTCGACTCCTCGATTTACGAGCTCGGTTTTGCCGGATCTAAACTGTAGGTTTTACTCAAGATCCGTTGACTTAAGGTCTCCGGTAGACTTTCCGGCTTAAGGTTTAGGGCTTAGAAAACAGGGGTTTACAACCTACCCACCTTAAAGAAAGTTTTGTCCGCAAAACTTGAAAGACGTACCTGATCCTCAAACAAACTAGGGTACTTCTGCCGCATTTCACTTTCTGCCTCCCAAGTTGCTTCCTCATGTGTATGATTCCTCCAAAGAACCTTCACATACTTAATTTCCTTATTCCTTAACTTTTGTATCTTTGTGTCCAAATCTGTACCGGGTGCTCCTCGTAAGTGAGGTTTTCTTTTAATAACACCGGTTCCAATTCTATAACTTGATCCGGGTCTATGTGCTTGCGAAGAACCGAGACATGAAAAACATTGTGCACTCCGAAAGATTTGGCGGTAAGGCAAGGCGGTATGCTAATTCTCCAACCCGTTCCAATACTTCGAAAGGACCAATATACCGGGGGCTCAACTTTCCTTGTGAGCGAACTCGATGGATACTTTTGATAGGATTTATCTTTAAATACACATGATCACCCACTTGAAACTCAAGAACCCTTCTTTTCAAATCTGCCCAGCTTTTCTGTCTATCCTGAGCTTCCTTCATTCGTTGTTGGATTATCCGAACCTTGTCGGTGGCATCTTGCACTAGATCGGGTCCAAGAACTACCTTCTCAACATCATCCCAAAACAACGGGGATCTACACTTACGTCCATATAAGGCCTCATAAGGCGGCATCTTGATAGTCGAGTGATAGCTATTGTTGTAAGCGAACTCAACCAAAGGTAAGTGCGCTTCCCAACTTCCCTTGAACTCCATCACACATGCCCTAAGCATATCTTCCAAAGTCTGGATCGTTCTTTCCGACTGTCCATCAGTTTGAGGATGATAGGCTGTGCTAAAATGCAACTTTGTCCCCAAACACTTCTGCAAGCTTATCCAGAACTTAGACACAAATCTCGGGTCTCGATCCGACACAATCCCGCCGGTACTCCATGTAGGCGAACAATTTCCTTCATGTACAGCCTCGCCAATTTATCCATGGAGAAAGTCATACTTATTGGCAAGAAGTGAGCAGACTTAGTTAACCGATCAACCACAACCCATATAGCATCATGACCTGACGGTGTCCTTGGTAAACCACAAACAAAGTCCATAGAAATCTGGTCCCACTTCCATTCCGGTATAGGCAAAGGTTTTAACAATCCACCCGGCCTTTGATGTTCCACCTTCACTTGTTGGCATGTTGGGCACTTAATCACAAAATCTGCCACATCCCGTTTCATTCCGTTCCACCAATAATGTCCCTTAAGGTCTTGGTACATCTTGGTTCCTCCCGGGTGTACCGTGTACCCAGAATTGTGTGCTTCACTCATGATTTCCTTCCTCATTTCTTCGTCATCAGGCACACACAATCGTCCTTTCATCCTTACTACATCCTCATCATCTATTGAAAAATCAGTATACTTTCCCTCCTGAACTTCCCTTTTTATCCTTTGTATCACTTCATCATAGCGCTGAGCCTCTTTAATCCTTTCCACCAAAGTTGGTTCCAACCAAATTTGCTATTTCCATTTCCAAGTCTTGCCCAACAAATTCGATGCTTAGCCTCTCAAATTCTTTAATCAATTCTTTCTGGTCCGTCAAAAGAGTTGCGACCTCCCCGTGGTTCTTGCGACTCAAGGCATCGGCAACTGCATTCACCCTTCCCGGGCAATAATTTATCCCCAAATCGTAATCTTTAATTAACTCTAGCCATCTTCGCTGCCTCATGTTCAACTCCTTTTGGGTGAACAAATACTTAAGACTCTTGTGGTCGGTGTAGATCTCACACCGTTGTCCATATAGGTAATGTCTCCATATCTTCAAGGCAAAGACAACAGCGGCTAGTTCCAAGTCATGCGTGGGGTAATTTTGCTCATGTGGCCTTAGCTGTCTTGAAGCATAGGCAATCACCTTCCCTCTTGCATGAGAACGCATCCGAGACCATTTTTCGAAGCATCACTATGTACCGTGTAGGGTTTCTCGGGGTTTGGCAAAACCAAAATCGGAGCAGAGACAAGCCTTTGCTTCAATTCTTGAAAACTTTGGTCCCTCTTTTCCGTCCAAACAAACTTTTCATTCTTTTGCGTTAACTGAGTTAACGGCTTGGCTATCTTGGAAAAGTCTTGGACAAACTTCCTGTAATATCCGGCTAAACCCAGAAAGCTCCTTACTTCAGTCACGGTCTTAGGTGGCTTCCATTCCACCACAGACTTAATCTTCTCGGGGTCTACTGATATGCCTTCACCCGACACAACATGTCCCAAAAATGAAATCCTATCTAGCCAAAAGTCACACTTAGAAAATTTGGCGTATAGCTTATGTTCCCTTAGGATTTGTAAGGCCATGCGAAGGTGCTCTTCGTGTTGCTCTCTTGTCTTCGAGTATATCAAAATATCATCTATAAACACAATCACACATTTGTCCAACAATGACTTATATACTCGATTCATCAAGTCCATGAAGGCGGCAGGAGCATTCGTTAATCCAAAAGACATCACTAAGAACTCATAATGTCCATAACGAGTCCGAAAAGCAGTCTTGGCACATCTTCAGGTTTGACCCTTAACTGATGATACCCTGATCGTAGATCAATCCGTGAGAATACACTTGCTCCTTGTAGCTGATCGAAAAGGTCATCAATCCTTGGAAGTGGATACTTATTCTTAATTGTAACCTTGTTCAACTCCCGATAATCAACACATAGTCTCATTGAACCATCCTTCTTCTTAACAAATAATACAGGTGCACCCCATGGTGACACACTTGGTCTTATGAATCCATGGTCCAAGAGTTCTTGCAATTGCTTTTGTAATTCCTTTAACTCAACAGGGGCCATACGATATGGTGCTTTAGATATCGGCTCAGTATTTGGCACCAAGTCAATCTCGAAATCAATTTCCCTCTTAGGTGGCAAACCTGGTAGCTCATCCGGAAAGACATCGAGAAATTCTTGACAACTTATATCCTCAATCTTAGGTAATCCTTCTTCTTTTTTTTGCATTAAGACAACCTTCACTTTCCATCTCCCTCCATCCATAAGCAACTCAAATGAGCATAGATCAGCTCCTCTTGAAACTAGTCTCACCTGTGAACTCAACATCCATTCCATCAACATCCTTGAAATTTACTTTCTTCCTTCGACAATCCACAACGGCTTTAGCAATGGCTAACCAACTCATACCCAAAATCACTTCATATTTACTCATCTCCAATACTATCAAATCACACTTCGTACCATGCCCATGAATCTCCATTGGACAATCCTTTAGCATCTCATTTGTCGTCACCACACTCCCAGTCGGGTTCTAACACGAAAGCTAGAGGCAATAGTGGCTATTGGTAAACCAACTTGTCTAGCCAATCTGGTGGTGATGAACGAATGTGTGGCTCCCGTGTCAAAAAGAGCATAAGCAGTCGTCTTAGCTATCCGTATGTGTCCTGCGTCCAACACTTACTAATCACTACCTTCACACCATCCTAACTTATCTTCCTAACTTCTTTAACTTAACCAAACTTGTTTTTCTTTTCTTATACTTGAATCTTAACAAATCAAAGCAGCAGAAAAACAAAGACAAGAGTTAGGAGACCTACCTGTCACAAGACCGAAGTCCGGGCCATTATCCTCCTCGAGAGCAGCCAATCCGCAGTCTTCATTTCCCATCTCTTCGCATACCCATTGCCCTTCGAGGTTGTAGATCCTCATTCCGTGCATTGCTGACCCAGCACGGCTGCTATTATTGTTCCCACTATTCCCGTTCCCGGGTCTTGCTGCCGCTGATCCCCCAAAAGGTTTAGCTGGAGCATTCTTCCTTTGAGGGCACTCATTGGCAAAGTGACCAAATTGCTTGCAGACAAAGACACAGTAGTCTTCTTTGGGCAGTTAGCAATCTTGTGGGATGAGTCGCCACAGAAATAACACTTATCTGCCAACTGTGGGCATTTCTTGGGGTAGTGATCCCCCTTACATTTCCAGCAACTGACACTCTTAGGGGTAGCCTGTCCCCCACTAGTGTTACCCTTATAGCCATAAGACGGCTTGAACCTCTTGTGGGAGAATCCAGATCCTGATCCCCCATAAAACTTCTTTCCAAAAAGAGGTGGCTTCTCAGCAGTCTTGCCCTTCCTTTTCTTAGCCCCTTCCACTATCCGGGCTCTTTCTACTAGCTCAACAAAGTTCTTAATATTAAACTCTTCTAGCCTCATCCTCAACTCCTCATCTAATCCATTTAAGAAAACTCGTATTTTTAGCTCCTCACTGTGCTTGTAAGAATCCGGAGCATATTGCAGTAATCGACTAAACTCAGTTTCATATTGCTCCACAGTCCTTCCCTTCTGAGCAATGTTCAGGAATTCTGAGCTGAACTGCACCCGGAGACTTCCGGGGAAGTAATTCTCCAAAAACTCATGGCGGAACCTTTCCCAAGTAACTGGTGGCATGAGCTCTCTTTCTTTCGATTCCCACCAAACCCGTGCATTCAACCGAAGCAGGTAAGTGCCATAATCAACTCTCAGGTGGTGTGGCACCTCAAAAGCCCTGAAGGATCGCTCTATCTGAGCTAACCAATCCTCAGCCTCATCCGGTCTCCCAAAAGTCCCTTCAAAATATCTGTTACTCTTAATGAACTCGGGTAGGGAGCTTCTGTATGGCCTCATAGGTGGTGGAGGAGGCAAAGGCGCAGTGTGAGAGTGCGCGCTTTCCTGTGCTGGCATCCCCACAGAAGCTTGGGGTGCAGGTGGTGGCGGAGTTGGAGCTGGAGCTTGTGCTTGTGCCGCTGCCGGCAAACTTTGTCGAAGTGCTTCGAGCACTTGTGTCATTTGTGCCATTTGTCCAAGCATGGCTTGCAAAGCTACCTGTGTAGCATCTGCAGGAGGATTTGGAGGAGGGGCGGCTTGTTGCCCTTCTTCCATATTGGGTTGATTGGAGGCGCTTTCCTCCTGACGTCTCCTTCTTCTACCTCGGCTGTAGCAAATTTTATTTTTGTCTAGTTAAGTAATCTTCTCAATATATTCTATTAATGTTTTCAAACGAGGTAACGGAAATAAAAGAAGTAGTAATACGAGCGGAAAAATAAAGTGTAAAAGGTAAATCAGGGAATTTAAGTAATAAAATTCTGAGATCATAAAACATAAATATAGCTTTATTGAAATTTGAACAACACAGCAAAAATCCTCATAATCAAAAATCAAGTAAAATTTTATACTATAAGCAACAACGAAACAATCAACATGTAACAATAACAACACAATACCAAAAGCAACTAAAGTAACTAAGCGGCATTCTATGAGAGTCTCATTAGGTCACCTATGAAGGTTTTGCGATACTAAGTCGATTGTTTCCTAGTGGTTACTATCCACAAGGGTTAGAGTGATAGGATTTTAGGGCCGATACTATGGTCGTCTTCCCATCTAAGTCTTCCTTAGTAATTCTATTCTATCCTTCCTTTTTATCCTTTCTTAAGGCTATTTATTTGTAGTTATGATTGTAAACTCTTAACCATGCTCTGATACCAACTTAAACTGTCACGCCCCAAAGGGTACCCTAAACGCGACAGTCCACCACACCGATATTTAAACTTAAGTATGACACCTTAGTCATCCCATAAGTTTACATATCGTGTAAGGTGTACTCACAACTTTTAGGATCACACTTTGATTCGAGTAGTCTTAAGAAAGCATACATAGCATTAAGAATATAAATCACAACAAGATAAATAGTTAAACTTTACAAAAGCCAAGGGGGCATACCCCCCAAAATAATAGGAGTCTACATCGTTTAGCTCCAATTACATATATCTGAATTACATTAAAGAGATTTTCCTAGAAGTCCACGCCTACTAGGTCCCGACTTCCTCAAAAGCTCTTTAATCCATGTGATAAACCTGCACAAAGTGTCCTCTCGGAACATCCAAAAATAGGAACACTGCAACAAAAACGTTGGGGTATAAGCTAATGCTTAGTGAGATTCATTTTCTTCAAGTAACATACCAAGCTAAAATATCTATACAAGCAAGTTATAATTAAGCAACCATATGAATGCACAAGCAATGAGCAAGCAAGCATATGACTTTCCGGTAGTCATAAGTGAATGAATTTACGCCCTCCATTCGGGGTTTGGGGTAGTTCATAAGTCATGCAACTACAATTCCAAAGTTGGTCCATAAGACATGCAACCATAGTCCCAATCTTAAGTGGGGTGGTCCATAAGACATGCAACCACAATTTTAATGTTGGTCCATAAGTCATGCAACCATAGTTTCATTATTAATGGGGTGGTCCATAAGTCATGCAACCCTAGTCCCCTTCATTAAAGACCCGCTGCCTCCCAATACACCTTTGTCCCACCAAAGCATACTCGACAATGATATGACTCACTACGTGATATGCATGTACAATTTATTCATATAATCATGACATATTAATTAGATAATTTAAAAGTGACCATACAATTTCAGACATTCCAAATCTATACTAGCTCATACAAGATTATTGCAACAAAGCTTGCCTCGATATACTTATCGTTCATTCATGCAAGTTTAGATCACCATTCAAACAATTTTATCTTTTCCTAAGTCTAATGCCACTACTACTACAAGCACATCCAAGAGCATAATTAATTGAGAAATGAACTCACTTGTCCATGTAGTGAAAATCCACTAGTCGTAATAGTCCTCGGGAAGTGGTAACCCGTCCTCCAATTCACCTAGGTACAAAGAATACCCTCAATGAGTATCTCTTATGAAGTTCTATTAAACTTAACAATTTTATTTACTAAGTTCGTCAATTTCCGTCTAGGTTGAATCCTTAAAAAAGGTCATATCTAACTCATTTTAACTCGGAATTTAGCTTATAATATACCGATTTATACCTACTTCGAAAGAGCTATCCATTTCTAAAGTTAATTCAAACATTTAAGGTCATTTAAGGGTCGGAAACACTGTACAGTAGGGTTGCGAAAATTCCAGATTTGAGCCTTTGTGAAAAATTGCCATATCTACTCTATTTAACTACTTAGACCAATTATTTTAGTCCTAAGCTTGCAAGGAGATTCTCAAACAAAATTAAGAGATTACACACTTATCTAATACCAAACATAAAGTTCAAATGAAACTTCTAAGAATCCATTTCATAAAACCGAAATTTACAAGTTGAAACTCATTGTCTTGTTTTGAGTAATTCCTTTACTAAAACTTACTTAGTTCAATGAAAATAATTTTCCTATATTATTATCATCAAGCATTCCATTTTCAATATAAAATACTTGTTTTGAGATCAAAAAGAAGGTTTTCAAAATTGGTCTCTCATAATTACGAATTTCCTTTGAAGTTACAATGAAAACAAGACCTAAATTTGTCTTTTACAAAGCACTTGATTTAAGCAATACTTTTAGGAAAACCATTCAAACTTATGAAAATCATTCCTTAAGATATCTATACAAGAGCCCTTATATTTTTTCTAAATCTTCATTTTAAAGTTGATGATGGGTTCCAAAAATAGGTCTTGGTCTTGATCCGAATTTTCATAAATTTATTTTGGACATATCTCTTGAGAAAATTCATCAAAACTCATGAAAAACAACCCATTACATATTATATCTAAGAACCCTTCATTTCTTGAATAAAATCCTCATTTGTGAGTTGGAAAACATGTTTTTATTTTGGATCTTTGTCTTGATCCGAAAATACAATTTTTGTTTTTGAAAATCAACTTTGATTCTTGTAAGATGAAGCCTTGATGATATACATCCATCAAACCTTCATTTTCTTAACAAAAGCTTCCATTTTAAGACTTGAAAGAGGGTTTTTAAAATAGGGCATTGACAAGTTACGAATTTTTTTTTTCATTCCAACTTGAATCTAAGATCTACTCAATATATATCCATGAAAGCATAAGAAAAACTTAGTAGTAAGCCTTAACTCTAGATCTACACATAAACATAACTAAAGCTTGATAAAACTCTAGATCTACAAGTATCACAAAAACAAGAAGATAAACAAGCCTTCCATATAACAAAAATACTAAGAACAAAAGAGATCATCATCTAGAGGAGTGTTTCACTTCTTGGCATCATCATCCATAGCCTTTTAAGCTTGTGGAATGTCCTTTGATGCATGAAACATCCATGGTATCATCCTAGAACATCTTATAAGAGCTAAAAGAGAAAGATTACCTCAAATATTGCAAGAAATATGTGGAAAAGAAAAGAAAATGGGGCAGCTTGTTTTAAGAAGACAAGCAAGAAGAAGAGAAAAGAGAGGGAAAAAGAGAGAGGAAAAATGTAGGGTTTATAAAGTGAAGAGAGAGGAATAAGATGTTAAATAGAGAGAAAGTGTGTTAAATAATAAAAAAAAAAATAAAACATAGCAGCTGCGGAGGGGGGGGGCGGTGCGGGTGCGTGAGCATTTTACTTGTATAGGGAGGGGATTTAGTTGAGCTGAAATTTGTAATTTTGAAAGTGTAACTTGTAGCTTCCATTTCTAACTAAAAGAGAATTTAAAAATATCAAATAAATGATTAAAAATAAGAAAAGTGGCTAATTTTTGGGGATGGTCAGCTGCCATCTTGGGAATTGTAGTGTAAGAAAAAGCAAAAGAAACATAATAATGTGTAGTAATGATAATGGATGTGTACTTAAGGTATGGGTTGATAAAGTGCCTTTTTGACTAAGAAAAATTAAAATAAATTAAGAAAAATATTTTTAATTAAGTGGCAGAATTTTTATGATTTAAATAAAATAATCAAATAAATTATTTTTAGAAATTTAACAATTAAGTTACTGGTAAGAGTAAAATAAGCTTATATGAGCTATAACTGATATTTTTAAAATCCAAAAAATTATAACTTGATATTTTTGAAATCCTTATAAAAATACGATTCTAAAAATATTAAGGATATATTTTTAATTTTCGAGCCGAGACACGTTTTCCAAAGCAGTATCCAAACGGGTTCGAAATAAGTCCGAAATAAACTAATATGATATTTTTAATAAATCAAATATTATTACGAACTATTCTAAATACTTTAATTATTTTTCGACTCCTCGATTTACGAGCTTGGTTTTGTCGGACCTAAACTGTAAGGTTTTACTCAAGATCCGTTAACTTAAGGTCTCCGATAGACTTTCCGGCTTAAGGTTAAGCTTAGAAAATAGGGTTTACAGTACCCTAAATATAACGTCCACCACACTCAATATTAAAGATTAAGTATGACACCCTTAGCCATTCCCAAAAACTTTTATGTTAAGTGTAAGGCGTGTTCTGTCACCCCCGAAGGGTACCCTAAACGTGGCAGTCCGCCGTATACAATATTAAAGCCTAAGAATGACCACCTCAGTCACGCGAAGGCTTCCATACTATTACAAGGCGTCTAACACATAAAGGAGACAAATCGGAATGATACATTTTATGTTGATACATTGAGTAACAATGTAAAGGAAATACATCCACTATACTCCAAATACAAAACACTATACTTCAAAATACAGTTCATCAAACTTCAATTACATTCATCCCAAGACTTCACTACATAAAGCTATTACAAGGCAAATCGTAAAGCTTAGCCAAAAACTTCAAGCATTCTTATATCTGTCGGGAACCCGAAGTCATTCTCGACTTCAACCATCTTGGTCCCCACTTAGCATTTCTTGGAATAACCTGCTCATTAACAACTATTGGGGTATAAGCTACACTAGCTTAGTGAGAATTCCCTTAATTCCGACCATAACAAACAAGTTATTAATCAATCATATGCTATGCATGAACAAACACGTGAGCAAACAATTATGTATGGGTAACCGGAACCCACACACAGAACGGATTTACGCCCTCCGTATCTTGGGTTAGGAATGGTATTGAGTCTACACGACCGCTGCTAGTCCCCAAGCCCTGGCTCTTAGCACTCGACTCGGCTAGGCTAATCCAAGGATGCATCCACATGCGCCTTAGTACCCGAGAATGAGCTCTGGCATCGGGTCTCAGTACTCAAACGAGTCATCGGACCATACCGATCGACCTGCGTAGGAGTAGCACGCTACCAAATGCAATATGTCTGATGCGATGCATGATCAATCTACTTTTTGCTTAGGTCAAAATATTTATACATTCTTTAGAGTGACCAGGCAATATCATACACATAAATAATATGAACCGTGCAGTTAGCCAATCAAATCGTGGTTTCGATATGCTTTAGTATTCCTTGGCATACATTCATCACAGTCTCATCATATATCCCATCCCCATTCACATCGATTTTTATCTTGTTCCTAAAATTCTAATGCGACTAATTACAAGCACAATCAAGGTAACAAAACAAGGAGAAAACTCACTCGGCCATTGGATCACCGGTCTTCTAGTAATAATCCGGTGGTAGGGAATCGTCGAACTCGGGATAACCTAAAAAGGAAGAAATACTCTAATCAGTATTTCAACTCAACTAATCCAACGACTTCATACAAACTTATCAAATTCGTATTCGCGTCCTAAGCGGGAATTCCAACTTAAAATGGCCATAACTTGGTCATTTTAACTCGAAATCTCGCAAATTTTATATCGATTTCTATCTACTTCGGAGAGCTTTCTAAATACGAAGTTTAAATCAAGTTTTGAAATATCTAAGCTCGGAATTGAGGGATCAGATCTGTACAGCGGTTTGTCAATTCCAAAAATGCGGTTTTCATGAATGCATTTGAGATTCCTAAGTGTAATATGATGCTAAATGCAATGGTAATGATTTTCCCTATCATGAATGTCATGATGTGAACCTTAAGGAGTCTATGTTCTTATAACTTTTTAGATTTAACGATTTTTAGAAATAAACTTTCCTTAGAAACCATTTCCTCTCAATGTTTAGTAAGTGAATTTACTACACTTGACCACATCTACATTTTACATGGATTTCCTTTAGAAAAACTCTACTTATTTAAAGAGATTTTGACCCTTATATTAGTTATATCCTAAGGCCTTTATTTTTTTAATAAAATTCACATTTATAAACTTTTAAGTGGGTCTTTTACTATGGGGTTTCCAAAATCCGAATTTATAAAAGTCCATTTTCAAGTTGATTCCTTTAGGAAAAATATTTTATACTTGAAACCTTAAGTATCTATTATACCTATATCCTAAGGACTTCATTTATTAAGAAAATATCATTTTTGAAGTTGGAAAAATAGTGTTTTCTAACCCTACATCCATTATTACGAATTTGGTTTTTCTAACTTTTAACTCAAAACTCCTATGGACTTCATTTCTTATTTCCAACATTTTCTTTAGTAAAAACTCCCTTAGACTCATGAAAAATACTACTAAACATTATCTATTACCTATAGGCTTCATTTTCTTGAAAAAGATATGTTTAGAAGTTGATAAAAGTGTTTTTATCCTAGGTTTACAAAGTCATCCGAATTTACACAAGTTCATATTTTGAAAAGCGTTTTCCTTTTTGACTTTATTAACTTATCTAACCATAGATCTACATACTAGGAAGGTTATTTACTAAGGACAAAACATTAAAACTATGAATGCACATAAACTCAAAATGAAGATGAGATCTTAAATGTCTACATGAATAAGAGTAGTAAAATGATAGATCTACTATATCAAGTGCTTAAATAGGTTTTGAAAACATAAAAACTATATTTTTACAAAAGATCTTTAGTTCAAAATACTTTTTGATGGATAAACATAAAGCTTTTGTCATGAAAGCTCCTTTAAAGGTTAGATCTATTTTGTAATGGTTCGGTATTCTTGTTTTGATATTTCATTGTCCCTACTAAGAGATCATGGGACACTTGGTTGAAATATCCAAGAATTACTTAGCCATAACAAAGATCTAAAGATGGAAAGGGTAAAAGGCTTACTTACTTGAAGGTAAATGGAAGATGAAAAGAAGAATGGAAGTTGTGTGTGTATGTGGGGGAGCCTTAAAGTTTCGGCCAACAGGGGAAAATAGAGAGGATTTTGGGAGCTTTTTACTTTGTGAACTTTGGAAAGTGAAAGAATGAGGAGAGAGAGAGAAAAGATAGTTTATCTAGGAGTTGGAATTAGGTTAAATGAAGTTAGTTTAAAAGAAAGAAAAAAAATTTTGCAAAATGGACATGGGGAGGGGGGCCATGTCACGTCGGTCTTGTAGCTTGTAGGGAAGAAGAAGTTTGAAAATTTTGCTTTATTTTGATTGATTTGACTTGATATGTAATTGTCATAAAAAGTAAGAAAAGATAAGGGACAAAATGTGTAGAGAAAAGAGGGTGATTTGAGTGATTGTAAGAGTTGAAAGTGTAGAGTGTGCTAATAGGTAATATAGATGGTATAGGTGTCACTTTTTGAATAGTAGTGAATAGTTGACAAGACAATTTAATTTTCCGGTAGTAAGAAAATACGAATAAAAATGCTATAACTATATTTTTCGCAAGCCGGAAAATTATGAAAAATATATTTTTGAAATCCTTATTTTATTTCGATTCAAATGAGTATTCATAAAGAAATTTTTGAAATTCTAGTTCCGTGGCACGTTTTTCTATAATGGGTCTCGGGATGACCTGGAATTGAAAATTTCCAAAAATCTGATATTTTCTTGGTTTGAAATAAAATCAAGAACTATATTCAAGATTAAATTTTCTTATAGAAGTTTCTTATTTGGAAACTGTGGAAAAGCCGGAATTTGGGTTTCTAAGTCTTTTTCACAAAGCTTGAGCTAAACTGATTTAAGGTTTCATTTTCTGGTTTTCGAAGTTTACTTGATTACTAGGAAATCCGGGTATTCATTATAAAAATAATAAAATTGTGTAATGAAATGAAATGAATAGTGTAAAAGAATAATCAATTACCGGTAGAAATGAAAATACGGTAAAAAGGTTATAACTGTAACTTTTATAACCCGAAAAATTATATAGCTGATATATTTAAAAATCTTATAAAATTACGAGTCTAACGGTACTAATGGTATATTTTTGATATCTCGAGTCCCGGGACACGCTTTTCAAAGTCTGTATCCGAACGGGTTCGAGATAGGTCAAAAATTTACCAATCTAATATTTGTGAACAAACTTATATTACTATGAGCTATTCTACTTATTTACTACCTCTTGGCCTCTAAAGTTAAGGGCGCTAGATTGCCGGACTTAAGCTATTGTATTCCGGTTAGGGTTTCCGGATGACTTTCCGGTTTAGGTATTGCCAAGTTGGAAACTGAGATTTTCTTTTTATACAACGTATGTAGTTTGAGAAATTTATTTTAAATTTTATTTTTATAAGTATTTAATATCTCTCACTGCTTTCGGAAATCTTGAATTGAATTATTATATCCGAAGTTATATCGGTAATGGTTACCGGATATGATTTTCTTGAGTTTGAGTCAATTATCGATTTTTGGAATGATTTTGGGGAAATCTTGATTCTTACAATTTGCTTTGAAAAAGGATCTTCATAGTGTTTTGTTTTCGAATTTATTTTGCTTCGATTTAAGGTTTTATGAACAATTGGTTAACTTAAGGATTATTAAATTTGTTATTTCGTTTCTTGAATTCTTCCTTCTTAAGATTACAAGATTTCAATTTCCAACTCATTCTATGATTCTTGGGAGTTTGATTTGATCGTTAGGGCTTTATTGTGATTTCCGTCTTTTAGGATTATTAGTCTGTCGTTTGGGGGAATTTCCAAAGTCTATATTTTATTATTGGCAGATAAAGTTTTCTTAATCGTGCCAAAGCCTAGTTATGGAATTGGCCTTTGGTGATCTCCTGATCCTTCAAATTGTCATGTTATGGATTAACTTGCTTTTTAGCAAATTATCACTGTGTTTTATTTTTATCCCGATTTTTATGAATTATAGATTAGGTAAGAAGTTTATCTTACGTAAGGGTTTTTGGACTTAAGGACTTTTGTAGTCCTTATTTTATTTTTAGATTTTGTCAAGACTAAAGAATTCTTACTTTCGTTTATATTTTAGGACTCGTTCAAAGTTCGGTTTTAATTTGGAGTGATTTTTAGGGTTTATTTTCAAAGTTCATCTTGGAATTATTTACTAAAATTTTCCGGGGCTTACATGTTCTCACAAATTTAGAGGACCATACAAGGAATTATGAAGCTTAAGAAGATATAATAACATATTAAGAAAAGAGGATTCATAATATTGAATTCACTTATAATAATGATCTTTACAAACTTAGGGACGTTTCCCTAATTTTACTAATCTATTATAAGAATATTGTACATCTTATCCAACACTAAACTTCATATAGGGTTTCCATATCCAAAAAGAAATTACCTCACTCCAAGGTCCTCGTGGCCTCAACCACAGATAGGAAAACTGCAAAAGATATCTATAGGGGTATAAGCTAATAAGCTTAGTGAGAATTATTTCCATAAATAACTTCTTGTAACAAAATTTCAAACAAGTTATTTAATCAATCAAATAGAATGTAACATACACGTGGGCAAACAAGGCATATAGCTTTTCGGGAACTATATGTTGAATGGATTTGCGCTCTCCATTCGAGGTTTGGTGATACATAACCTCAAAACAAGTAGTTTTAGTAAAAAGTTTTATGCTTTCGATCAATATCGCCAAGCATATGAAGTCTACTTGAATTGAGCTTTGCTTTCGGATCTTCCGCCAAGCATTTCCTTTTCCATAACGCCGCTAAGCAATCGCTTTCGGATACTCCGCCAAGTGTTGCTTTCGACATGAGCTTACTATCCTTCTCACCCAAGGATAATAACCTAAATGCAATGTGACTCACTTCGTGATATGCATGAATCCATCTATTTATGATATCATAATATTATTATTATCAACTTTAAGGTGATTAAAGAATTTCATACAAGGCAAGTGTTATACTAAAACAAAACATTTATATCAATTATGGCCTTGATATTCTTAGGATTCTTTCAAAGAATTATTTTACATACATATCCATTTGTCTTTTCCTAGCTCTAATGCAACTAAATTACAAGCACAATAAGTATAGCATTTAAAGGAAATAAATTTACGACGCCATGTCGACTATTCTTCTATACAGATGAGTTGTTCACACACTTCACTCAATCGAAATAATCTTCGGGATATAGGTATCCTTCTTCGGAGTCACCTAGCCAAAGAAAATACCCACAATGAGTATTTCATGATGATTTTCTTGAATTTTAACAAGACAATGTCAAAAGAACGTTAAAGTTCGTATAAAGGAAAGTTCCAATTTAAAATGGCCATAACTTGGTTATTTTAACTCGAAATCGCACATATAATATACCGATTTCTACCTATTCGAAAAGATCTATTCATTTCTAAAATTAATTTTATCAAACTAAATCATTTAGGCTCCGAAACAGTGGCGATAAAATTCACCACGAATTTTCCAACTCAAAAACAACTTTGGGCCAATCATCCAAAAATTTATTTGATAAATACTTAGTTATCTATATAGTTGAAAAATCCTCTTTTTATAGCTACATAGCTCATATTTATTCATGCTCAAGTATTTATTGTCCAATCATGTTTCTTGAGTAAGGAAATATTAATTAGAAGTTTAGAAAACCATAGTTTACAAGAAATTCATTTTGTCATTGATTTTGAAATGAATACTTTGATTCTTTTGGTTTTCAAAGAATTACTTTACTTTCGACTTATTATTTTTCTAGATGACTCTTTGAAAAGCAATTTTCTTCTTTTCTAAATTCTCGTGTTGGTCTTATGTATGTTCTACACAATCCTTCTTTGATTATTTATTTGAAAAGATCTAAACTTGAAAATCTTCATTTCTTGCTTCCTAAGGTTTTGCTATGTTATATTTTCGTGGAAATCATTTGTATTAAAAATCATTTTCTTTGAAAAAAAAAGTGGGGACTAAAATGATTTAAAAAGCTTTTCATAACAAAAGTAGTTTCTAAAATTTGTAGTGGGTTCTTTTGTAATCTTGAAAAGAATGACTTTATTTTTGTTAAATCATAGATTTTATACTTCACATAACCTTATCTCTAAGTGGTAAAATCTCTTTTGGTCAATTATTTTTAGAACTTGAAATTTTGGATAATAATCTAAATGAACATGATTTATGAGAAATAATAACAAACAAACAAAATAATATAAATTCAAGTATTGAGAGTCTTAGCTTTTTCAAGGCTCCCGAGACTAAGAAGTAGACTAGTCCAAAATAAAAATAAAATGAAAGAAAGAAAAATTTGTTTTGACTTGATGAGGACAAGTTTAAGACTAGAGACTAGTCTTAAAATAACAAGGAATAAATAAATAAATTGCAATGGAATAAATAATAAATAAATTGCAAGTGAGCTTATATGCTCTAAAGAATATGTATATATATATAGATAATAATACTTAGATATAATAACAATAATATGAACAAAATAATAACATAAACATAAATAGATTTTCATGAAATATAACAATACATGAACATAATGTAGCTTCCATAACATTTAGTCTTTGGAAAACTCACACTATGGTCATGTAAAGTTACATGACATGAGAAGAAGAAAACAATAGAGAAAGTTTACCTAAAATGACTTTGGTTGTATTATGTGGTTTTGGTTTTTATTGTACGTAGAAGTTGTTTTGGAATTATTTTGAGAGAGTTTTGAGAGGATATTTGGAGAGAGTTTTGAGAGGAGAATTTGAGAGAGTTTTTTGTAGAGAATTTGTGGATAGTAAATGTGTGAAAGAGGTGAAAGAGGAAGGGGTATTTATAGGAAAATGTGAAGTGATTTTTGTGTGATTAAAATAAAAAAAATTGAAACAAATTGAGGAGAGAGGAGGATGGGGGGGGCACCGGCCATAGGTAGAAGAGGGAGGGAGAGATTTTATTTTTTGTATTTTGTGGATTAAATGAAGTAATAAGTAAGGTAGATGTGAAATAAAGTTATGGGAAAAGTAAAAAGCAAATATTATAGGTTATGGTGTGTGTAAGCTAGGGATAAGAAAAAGTAGAGATAAAAGAATAGTGTAGAATAGTAATGAATAGTGTAATGTAAAGTAAATATGACTAATAAAGTACCGGTAGTAAGAAAATACGCCTATAATTACAATATCTGTTATTTTTACTTACCAAAAAATTATAAAATTGATATTTTTGAAAACCTTATATTTTTACGAGTCTAACGGTATATTCAGAATACTTTTACTATTCTGAGCTCCAGGGCACGTTTTTCAAGAACCGTGTCTGATCGGGTTCGAAACAAGTTGCGGTTTTACTAATCTGATCTTTTTATGCTACCTTAGATAATTATACACTATTCTACATTCTAAACTTCTACTTATATTCACCAAGTTTCTTATTCGGGATTGCCGGACTTAAGCTATTACGTCTAACTAGGGTTTTGTTGACCTTTAGAGCTCTGGTTGACTTCTGGTTTAGGGTTTTAGGCTTAAATCGATTCCAAAAATTCGGGGGTTTACAGTATTGATCTTGTATTTTGGAATTCTGTAAGCCTCTAATTTTTAGGGTAATATCAAGTTCAAACCCTAAACCGGAAAGTCAACCAGAGATCTTAATAAACCAATTTCCCAGGAAACCCTAGTAGTTTAGATCCGGTAATCCCGTGTTCCTAAACTAAGAAGTCGAAATATGAGTGAAGAATGTAGTTTGGTTCGTAATAATACTAAGATGCTTAAAAAGATAAGATTAGTAAATTTTCGACCTATTTCGAACCCAATCGGATACAGACTTTGAAAAGCGTATCCCGGGGCTCGAGATATTAAATATATGATATTAATACGTTAGACTCATAATTTCATAAGAATTCCAAATATATCAGTTATATAATTTTTCGGGTTATAAAAATTACATTTATAATCTTTTTATCGTATTTTTATTACTACCGGTACTTTAATGTCTAATCTACTTTTGATTTCTTTCTCACTATTCACAATTACAATTACCTATGACTTATTCCTTCATCCTTTCCTTACATCATATTCTTACAATTTTATCATTTTCCTTATAATTACTTTTCCAATATAACTTTTACTACTTAAATTACTTATTTAATTTTGAATCTTACACAACACAACACAAACAACTCCCCCCCTCTCCTCTTGTAGAATCGATGCTGCCTCCTCTCATTCTTTCTCTCACAATTTGTTTTATTTAATTTCTCTTATTACATAAACCCTAATCCATTTCTCTATGTATACCCCTTTATACTAACTTCATTTCACTTTTCCACTTTTCACTAAACCAAACTCTTGCAAAAATTTTTCTTTTTCTCTTCATCTCCACCTTGCAAACCATGACATACACCATACACACACACTCGCATATTTCTTCAAGTTTCTTGTTCCAAACATCTAATAGGTAATAGATCTATACATTATTACCTTAAAAACATGTAATTGGAAAATCATTCATGTGTGATTTCACTCAAAAATCCATGAGCTTCAAGCTAGGGATGTGGAAACACTTGAAATGAGATCTTTGCAATGGCAATGTTATAGATCTTGTTATTTGAGTTATTTTGCTATTATCTTGTTTTATTATCAAGTTATGTTGTTATTATTAATGATTTGTGCATATATTCATTATCTAATCATATTCTCATAACCATCATAGTGTTTATGCATTTATGACTAGTATAGTAAACTAATTAAAGAAATCAGAAGGAACTTCAGTAGAAAAAAGAAGAAAAAAGCTTCACACGTAGTAAAATATTCATACTTCTCCTCCACATACAAACCAAGATTACATTGCCTTCATACATGCTTCATAGATCCGAAATTGTGCAATTATTTTTTTATTGCATTTAGCCTTCGAAAATTTTTTTGAAGGAAACATTGTTGTTGCCTTCTTAGATTGATTGTTTAGTTACAGTGTAGACTATGAAGATCGATTGTATTAGAGGATAGCATTTAAATCAAGCAAAGAGGATTGCACTATGTTGTAACTTTGAATTTTTATATAGTGAAACACAACCCGTAGGATAATAAGATCCTTGACGTGAAGCTGGAAGAGTGGAGTGACGCACAAGGTGGAACCACTATAAATAGCTGCCTGATATTATTTTTCCCTCATCTTTTATTTTTTAGTACTTCATTGTTAACATTGTTTAATTGATATATTGTTCTCATGTTTAAAACTTAAAAGGAAAATTGTAAGATGCGAAATTTTTAAATAATCAATTCAACCTCCCTTCTTAATTATTTTTGGGACCAACAATTGGTATCAGAGTAGGGCTCTTTTATTGATTTGAGTGATCCAGCTAAAATGGTAGAGAACAATGTAACTATTAATCGTGTTCCTTTCTTTAATGGTTCAAATTTTTCTTATTGGAAACCTATATAAAAGCTGACGATTATGATTCTTGGAGGTGCTTTCCATTGGAGATAATGTGGTTATAATGAATAGAAACTTAGTTCTAACAGATGCTAAAAGAAATATTATAAAGAATAACAAAGCTAAGAATTTTTGTTAACAACTATTGCTGCTTCAGAATTTTATGTTATATCTTCGTGTGAAACAGCAAAGGAGATCTCGGATAGACTAACTAAAACTTATGAAGGAACTAATACAATTAAAGAAACTAAAATTAATGCTTTACTTTAGCAATATGAGTTATTCAAGTTTAAAACTGATGAATCTGTCAAAGATGCATTTTACAGGTTCACTGCAATTCAAAATTGGCATCACTTAGCAAAGTAATTGGTGATCTGATCTTGTGAGGAAGATACTGAGAATTCTACCACCAACTTGGGATGCAAAGAAAACTGCTATAGAAGAAGCATAGGATCTCAACAAACTTTTCTCTTAGCTAACTAAGAGAAAAGCTAATGGCTTATGAATCTCACAAAAAGACTATCAAGGAGAAGAAAGTAGTTCCAAAGAGAACATTTAAGCCAAAGAAGTTGCTATCAACCAAGATAATTCAGATAATAGTATGATGAAGGAGATGAAGATATTACTCTTCTAGCACAAAAACTCAATCGGTTCTTTAAGAAACAAAGAGGTAAGAAATTAGTGCTTTTAAGAAAACTACTAAATATAGAAAAAATGATGTAGGAAAAGCTTACAAAGGAAAAGAGAAGAAAAAGGAAAGAAGGAGATTTAATGTTTGACTATAAAAAATGAGGACATATCAAATATGAGTATCCTACCTTGATAAAGAAAATGGAGCAATACAAAAAGAGAAGTTAAGCAATATTGGCGACATGGAGTGATCTAAATGATACAAAGAGTAGTCCAGAAGATACAGATGAAGAAGAAGAAGCAAATCTTTGTCTAATGGCTACTTCTGAGGTATACTCTGAATCTGAATCTGACAATGAAATACTGAAGATGACATGTTTCTTGAAATGAAAAAGTTATTAAAAGCTCTGAAAAAGGCTTATTCTAAGCTAGTTAAATATGACAATGAAATAAAATCTCTCAAGAATGAAAAGGAAATAATAAAACAAACAAATTCTTTACTTGTTGATAAAAATCACATATTAAAGCATGATCTTGAAAAATTGCATCTAGAAAATGAAAAATTAAGAAAAGATAATAGTTTGTTAAAGGAAGAAACTGGTTTATTAAAAATAAAAAAAGATGAGTTATCTAATTCAATAAAGAATACATTTAATAAATTCAATGAAAGTGACAAAAAATTAACTATGTTGATTTTATCTTAAAGATTATCATTTAAAAGTATGGTTTAGGTTATGAGCATGGATCTATTCAAATTCAACTAAGAAAACTGTGTTTGTAAAAGCTAAACCAAGTACAAATAATGAATCATAAAAAGAAATTTTTGAAAAGAATCATGTAAAAGGGAATTATACACGCAACACCAGAAGGTATTTCGGAAGCTATCCTTCTTATGAAATAATACCAGAAGGTATTCCAGAAGTTATCCTTCACATGAAAATAATACCATAAGGTATTCGAGAAGGTATCCAACACATGAAAAATAATATCAAAGGTATTTCAAAGGTATTCTACATATGAAAAATAATAAAAAGGTATCCAGAAGTTACCTAATACAAAATACATAAAACAGGTAAACAATAGGTAAGTAATGATAGTTTATATGCGTGTTTCTTTTGTAATAAACCTGGTCATATTGAGAAATATTACTATTACAAAAGAAACAAGCTCAGTAGTGAACAAGTTAAACAAAAGAAACCAAACTAGCTATCTTATAAAGGACCCAAACTAGTTTGGGTTCTTAAAAAGGTTTAATCCTCTTGAATTTTGCGGGAATATGAAGCTAAAATTAAAGGAACATGGTAGTGGATGTTCAGACACATGATAGGCAATGCATCATTATTCAATAGCATAACTTGGAAAGAAAAAGGATATGTATAATTTGGAGATGATAGTAGAGATAAAATTATTGCAACTGGAAGCATGGTATCCTCTTACATAATAGAAAATGTTTATTTAGTTAAAGGATTAAAACATAATCTTTTTGAGTATTAGTCAACTATGTGACAAAGGTTATAAAATAATTTTGAAAAGACAAATGTGTTGAGTTTGATGAAAATGGTATAAAATTGTTTGTAGGTTTTAGAAAGAAAAAACATACATTTGATAAAACCTAATGAAGTTGAAGATGTGTTGTTTGTTGTCAATGAAAGATAATATTTTTGCTTGGCATAAACGTTTAGGTCATGTGAATTTCAATCAATTAGAAAAATTATCCAAAAAAAAAAAAATATAATAAGAGGTTTGCCTAAAATAAATATTACATAATGTGAAGTGTGATACTGCTTAAAGCATAAGATGGTTTCTGTTTCTACAAAAGTAAAATGAAATTTCAACAAAAAGGCCTCTTGAATTGTTACATCTTGATTTATTTCAACCTACAAGAGTGTTAAGCATGGGTAGAAGTAAGTATGGACTTGTATTGTTGATGATTATTCAATAATATACTTGGGTTATGTTCTTGCAACATAAGAGAGATACTTTTGATTTTTTTCAAAAGTTTGCAAAACAAATTCAATAAAAAGGAATTTCCATAATTAGTTTAGAACTGATCATTGAATAGAGTTTCAAAATTCAAAATTTATAAATTTTTGTGAAGAACAATATATCTCATAATTTCTCAGCTCTATATATACCTCAAAAAATGGAGTTGTAGAACGCAAGAATAGAACTATATAATAATGACAAGATCTATGTTAAATGAAAGTGGTATTGCTGAGTATTTTTAGGCAAAAGCATTTCTATAGCTTATTATATCATCAATGCGTGATATATTCGACCAATGACATCTAAGACTTCATATGAACTATTTCGAGGTAAGAAACCTATGTATCTTATTTTCATGTTTTTGGTTCTAAATGCTTTGTAAAAAGAATGCTTTTAATCTTGGTAAGTTGATGAAAGTCTTATGAAGCTATATTCTTAGATATTCCTTAAATAGTCGTACTTATCGTATTTTTAATAAGAATCTAAAATAGTTGAAGAATCAATAAATATTAAGTTTGTTGAAGATGTAAAGGATGATGGTTTGATGATGAAAAAGAATAAAGAAGAATCTTGTTCAGAACTAAAGTTTGAAGTATCCACTGTAGAAACAAGAATCTGAAAATCCAGAACTTGTTCCAGAAGGTAATACATATGGTACTCCAAAACATAGAAATCTGAAACAGAAACTTCTAAGGCTTGGAAATATAAGTCTACTCATCCTCTTGAACAAATAATTGGTGATGTTCAAGCGGTGTTCAAACAAGATCTAATTTAAAGGATTTTGAAATTCATTTTGCTCTATTATCCGAATTTGAGCCTAATAATGTTGATGAAGCATTAAGTGATAATAATTGGATAGATGCCATGCAAGATGAACTAAATCAATTTCAAAGAAATAATGTATGGAATCTTGTGCCTAAACCTAAAGGAAAATCAATAATTGGAACTAAATGGTTTTTTAAGAACAAATTAGATGAAGATGGTAAAATAGTTAAAAAAAAGCAAGATTAGTGGCTAAAGGATCTCACAAGAAGAAGGAATATAGACTTTGATGCAAACATATGCACTATAGCTAGATTAGAAGCAATTCGTTTGATGCTTGCATATGCATTTTGAAAAATTTCAAAGTTTTTCAAATAGACGTAAAACGTGCAGTTTTAGATGGTTTTATAAAAAAGAAAGTTTTGTAGAACAACCCCCTGGTTTTGAATATCCTTTTAAACCTGATTACGTTTACAAGTTAAATAAAGCTTTATATGGTTTTAAAACAAGCCCTAAGGGCATGGTATGAAATTAAGTATGTTTTTTAATTGAAAAGGTTTTCAACGAGAAACTGTTGAAACAACCTTGTTTTTAAAATCATATGATAAGGATATCTTAATTATTCAAATTTATGTGGATGATATTATATTTGGATCATTAATGAAATATATTGTCAAGAGTTTGAAATGAGTATGCAGGAAGAATTTGGAATGTCAATGATGGGTGAGTTGACCTTCTTTCTTGGACTACAAATTAAACAAACAAAAGAAGGAATTTTCATATATCAAGAAAAACACAAAGCAAATTCTAAAGAAATTTGGGTATGAAAGATGTAAAGGATTGCAACTCCCATGAGTACTTCAACAAGGTTAGATTCTGACTCAAATGGGAAAAAGGTAAAAAGAAAAGTTATATAGAAGTCTCATTGTTCTTTATTGTATTTAACTACATCTAGACCTGATATTCTCATCAGTGTATGTTTGTGTGCTAGATTTCAAAGTGCACCAACGGAAACATATTTGACAGCTGTTAAAAGAATTTCAAGTACTTGATAAATACTTCAAAATTAGGCATTTGGTACCCA